>PNEQ01031387.1:0-35761 GCA_003012365.1 Medauroidea extradentata
TTCCTTTCTTAGTGCGCGCCTACGCCACAAGGGGAAACTTCCCTTAAAATTTCACGTTTCTAGGTCCAGTGGTTTGGGCTGGGCGTTGATGATGAATGAATGAATGAGTCAGTCAGTCAGTGAGTGGGGCACTTCCTTATATATATATATATATATATATATATATATATATATATATATATATATATATATATATATAGATTTCGGCGTGCTGATTCTTCCACAGAATTACGTTACTCGAGGAAATTTTTTTTTTCTGAGACAGTTGGTAAAACCTATAGTCTGGTGTTGAGGCATTTTGAATTTTACAAACTGGCTTCGAGAAACACACAATATTACGCTGATGCTTTTACCGCGGAATGATGTAGAACGCTCGTGTACGGCGGGCTGCAGGGGTTGCGAGGCTGCAGGGGCAGGAGGCTCGTGTAAAGCAGGACTGTGTCTGTGCAGAGGGGCGCATGGATACAGACTCGTTACGTATCCATTCACGTCCAGCCTCACAGGCAGGTGAGGAGCACCAACTGCCCGACATCTTTCCCTACCACCGCGTTTACACAATGATACATTTCTGAACGTACACGCTCTTGTTTGGTAGGAAGGGAGGCGTTGTTATTTCTGCGACTGCCCTGGCCAGCTTTCCTTCCACCAATAACTCGTTCTCTGAGTTTACTCAGGCTGCTTCCAAATACCTACAACGACAAATACATTTCTGCCCGAGCGAACTCTGAAATATATAAAAGTTAAGTACAAAAATACAGGATGGTGCAATTGTATGTCAATATAATGTAGAAAATCCTTACTCATAGAGGAACAACAAATATTTGTGAACATAGGTTCCCACACTACTGAATCGTGTTACTGAGGAATACTACAGCGGACAATGCCGTCCAGCAACATTCGACTTGTCTGGTATGTAGTTTCCAATAATAGCTGTGATGCAGCCCGTGTGCTCTGCCTTGTACGTAATGTAGCCCTACTGTGAACTATAGTGCAGAAACTGTGTGTCGTAGGTTCACGTAACAATATGTGTTCCTCTAGATATGTGTATTGTTCGTGCATAACATTGACACGCCATTTTTCAACGTCTTGTGCATAATAAATAAATATTTATTTGTTTTCCTACTCAATGTTATTAGAACCCAGCAGAGTAGCTTTTTACTACACATCTGATTGCTCAGCAAGATGGTGTTTAAAAAAGCGTTCAGTATTTTGGTATCTGTGACACGAAAACTAATATTGGTGGATTATGAAAGGACATTTAGTGTCATCCAATTAGACTATACCAGTTTACGTGATAGAACAACTGCACGACAGTCAGTTAAAAATCCACATCTTTAGCGGCGAATCTTCTAAACTAGTTTCCAGTGCGCATAGTCTACTAATAAAAGTACTTTCAGAGGAATGATTTTCAAGTCCTGGCAAAACGACACTCATAATACTAACACACATTTCGAGCCCTCAAAATGAACTAAAACAGGATATTTCATGCATTTATATGTAATATTTCCAGCATAAAATTGAAAATAATAGGTACATCAAAGAATTTGTTTGCTTATTCTCCGTCAATGAACAAACAGCAAGCACCTCGTAAGAATGCTTAACTAAAAAAAAATGCAATATATTACATAATATAATAGTCTCAACTTGAAGACACAACGTCTGATGACTTTCTTGTGTTAAAGTATTTGTATTTAATAGTAGCTTTCGCATTATTTGGAATAATAATAATACATAAGTTTTTTTCAATTTATTGATAGTAAAATGAACGTGGTAGCACAATAGGACCATGCAGTATAGCATTGGGCGAAGGAGTTCTGGAGGGTGAACAGATGCATGGTATATCGCATGCTTGTGCTGAGCCGATCACGTGATGGACTCTTGAGTGGTGGTCGTAGAATATCCAGCATTGTATAAGGTCTGGAGGGTTCTAGGGAGGGTGCTCCTGTAAGCCCTAGTACGCTGGTCACTGACAGCGACCATCCTAGTCTTGTAGAGGGCCTTGTCTACTTGCTTGATAAGACTCACCACACTGTGGTTCAGTAGAGGCTGGGTCGACCTCGGCCTCATCAAGGAGGCTAACACTGTGGAGTGTTGACAGGTCAGATTGTTGCTAGTACTATCCACTAAGATTGGAAACGAAGGTACCTCTCTCTTGTGGTGGTTTTAAGTTACCCTCATCGGCTTTTCGTCTGAGGTTCTGACAGCTACGATCAGCCATAGCTAATTTGTCTGACTGACTGGGTGACCTGACAGCCCCCATCCTTCAGCAGTGCCATCTATATGTTACTCCTGATATATAGGGTTCGGTAGTTTTCGCAATCTCTGCTATGTGGTCGGTGATTGGCTGACGTAACATATAGGTTAAACCCGCAAATCGCAGACGTGAGGTGCGGCAGTTATCCGTGTACTGATTGGCACAGTCAAATGAATAACGACTCTGGACAAAAACACTCTTGTTAATAGACATGAAGTTGAGCTGCAGGTGTGCACGTAAGGCACTGAAACAAAGTGCAAAAGTAGCGAAAACTACCGGGCCCTACGATATACCTTCGGGTTCAGGTACAGGAGAGCCGGTTCTGTCGAAAACATGTCGGTATAAATACTGGAAAAGTTGTAACAATGTGCCAAGACATTTAAAAGGCAGTCTGCGACATCTTTCGTGGGATTATTAGCCTACTTTCCGGATGAAAAAGTAGGCTATGATACCACCTTTCTGTCTGTGTGTGTGTTTCCGTGAGTTTGTGTGCTGCCCCCCCCCCCCAAAAAAAAAAATAAAACTTTTGAACCAGTGAACCAAATTTCATCAAACTTTGTACACATGTAAAACTTTGTAACCTGACTTGACTATTATATATTTCGTTTAAGCCATGTCAATATTTTAAAAAATGGTGGTCATTTTAAAATGATAGATCAAACTAGATATCCAAGGAACTGTCATTAGAATTTCATCAAACTTGGTACACGTATACTACATACAAAGTTCACTTGACTTTTGTGCACTTAGTTCGTCATATGTGCATATTTTCAAAATGGCTGCCATTTATACACATAATTTTATAGTATCACATATCTTAAGAAATATAATTCAGATTTTCGCCAAACTTGGTACACATATAATTCTTACAAAGTTGACTTGAATATTGTCTATTTAGTTAATTCTGTGTTCACATTTTCAATATGGCTGCCATTTTAATATTTTTGGCATGGTATCACATATCTTAGGAAATATTTTTCAAAATTTAACCAAACTTATTACACATATGCTATATACAAAATTGACTTGTGTTTTGTGTATTTCGTTCATCCCGTGTTTATAATTTGAAAATGACGGCCATTTTTATATTTTTATTATAGTGTTTAATATCTTAGGATATTATATTTCAAAATTCACCAAAATTGGCGCACACATACTACTTACAAATCTGGCACTAATTTTACTTTTACGTTTATCCTGTGTTAGTATTTTGAAAATGGTGGTCATTTTTTTAAAATTCTTTCATCAATTTTGGTATAGCATACATATACTGCATACAAACCTGACATATCTTTTTTATATTTCGTTCATCATTCTGTAATATTTTGAAAATGCGGCTATTTTTTATCTTTACAATAGAAATAATACTGGTTAGAAATAAAATTTCCCCAATTTATTAAACCGGCATGCTGGTAACTTCTTGTATGTTGCTAAAATTTGGGATAAATTAGGACAGTTTTGTCATACCGTCATAAAATTTTCAAAATTTTGGAGGGCTTGGCACAAAAATTAATGATGAAACCTTATATCGAAATTTCCTAAAAAATATTAATCAATATTGACTAACCAAACAAAGACACTCTTTGAGAATAGTTTATACCATCGCTTTACGCGAATTTTTTTTCAGGATTATACGATGTTTCAATAAAATAAGCTATTTCACAAACATTTCAGTTATAATACTGCATCGTCTTTAACAATTCACCAGAACCGCATAACAATAATTAACTTTCTTGCCTACAAAGTTATCAAAACTATGCTCTAGAGATGTCTTTTTTTTTTGTGACAGTAGGACTGAGCAAAATGCCTACACAGATTTCTGGTATCCTAATGAATTCTTATTACTTCAGATATTCTTTAATAGACGTGTGTGGCAATCTCAACGGCCATAAGTTGTAGATAATGTGTGAAAGAAATATGTAACATCGTTATCGATGTCGTAGACAGGCAGGCAGTGGGACTCAACTAAACATCGGCAGCGAGGTTGTTAGAGACTGGACCATTGAGAAGAGACGAGGAGGGACTCGATCATAGCATGCATTATGCAATCATTTCAGTATTCAGCTGGCGTGTTTCTCAGAAAACTACTGAAAACTGAGATCAGGAAGATCAGGATTGCAGGGCCGGGAATCGAACTCGGGTCTTCCTGAACATGCTATCGATATGGCTGACGTCTTTGAATAGATGGTGTCGTTAATGGCGGTGGTTTGTGGTCTTATTAAGATGTGATTGTAGGAAGATGGGAAGAAAAAAAGGGGGCACAGTGGATGGTGTTCCACACTTAAGGTTATCTCCGTTAGTGTGGTGGCAAACCTGCCTTCCGCACTTGAACTGGAGAGTATATCTAGAGGAACATGCTTATATCTCACGAGAGTTGTTGAATAACCTTGCCTGAAAGAGGTACGCTCTTTCCTATCGCAGTGGGTGGACATTGTTACCCCCTCACCGGTCAACAATTCACCAGGGACCACCTTGACGAGACCGAAGCCTATACAAACTCTACAAACCACATCGGGACGAGTCTTATCAGTTAAGTGGACCAGACCAACGTCCCTCCTCAGAGAATTGAATGAAAACTTCCAGTCTGCCCGCGTGCTCAAGGGCGGTCGCAACAGCTCCGGTGAGGAAGGCAACTAGCTTACTAGGTCTTACAAGAAGCACAAGAGGACCCTCCATCCTCACGAACCCTCAAAACCTTTTACTAAGAAGACACTCCGAGTACAACCCACGAGCAGCACCGCACGAAGTTGGGGTTTTCACGCACCTACAAGATACCATGCACCTGAGTTTTCACCCGTCAACAAGACAACAACACACCATGGCGTCCAGGAACACCCCTCCTCGCGAGATTTACCACCACTGCAAGCATCAGTTGGTACGTGCAGTCTGCTTGAAGGTGCACAGCATGCTGGGGAATCCACTGATCTCTGGAAGTCAGCCTAGAACCTCGCAGTGGATGATCCATACTGCACAAGGTAGACGTATGATTACATCAGATTCTCACCGAGGACTCTCTCGTAGGCCTATTCACAGTATCTACTATCAGGACGAGCCTGTTTTCTACCATAGCTATGTGACATATACCTTAGGCTGGAACCACAATAGTGCGACAGACGCGACGCGAATAAAATAACTTGTCAGTCAATCAATGCTGACGTCACAGATGCCGCGATGCTGATTGTGGGCAAGCTATTTTACTCGCATCGCGCTCTTCGCGTCACGTCTGTCGCGTTATTGTGATTCCAGCATTACAACTATCCAAGGACTGGTTGCCAGACCGTGTCCACGCCTTTGCCCCACCACGCAGGACCTGGATGATGTTGCAGTCTCATCACTGGCCACTGATCCGCGCAGTTCTGCACAGGTCGGGAAAGCTGAACTACGTCAGCGATAGAAAACTGAGCCGCTGAAGAAAGGGAAAGTCTTCTCGCCTCACCGACCCAGATACATAGGTCTGCCTGAGGTTCCTGCAGATCACGTCGCATTTCACTGTTCCACGTCACTGGTGACTGTCGCATTTCACTCGTTCCGAATTGTAGCAGTTCTTACAGTGACTAATGAGCACATCAAGTTTTCTGGATTGTGAGTACGCGTCAAGCAATCGAGTTAGCGTGCAAGTTTTTACCCAGCTGTCTCGTCGGTTAAGAGTTTATAACTCGTATCAGATTAAAAATAAAACAAAAAAAATTTCGTCTGGATACCTCAAAAAATCAGATATAATATATGTACTACGGTAACTCGTCCTCTGATTAAAACTAACCTTCCGACGTACTGAAAACTGCAAGGCTGAATAATTGGCACCTTTTTATATGTTTTACAGTAGCTGAGAATTATTTTATCGCTCCTGTAAATTCATGAAAAGGGTGATACGAGGTCTCCGTTCTTCAACGACAGTTTATATGAGGTGACAGCAAAATATTACTGGCGGAAAGTCTGTAGCAGAATGTAATGCGATATTATATCTGCGTTTCGCATACATACGTAAGGCTTGTATGTTTTGAGATGTGGCATTCTGAAACGGCTGATATTAACAATGTTCGAGGCCTTTGAATAAGTGTTTCTATTATACGTGGAGTTTTAAAACAGTGGCATTCCGTCCTTGTTTGAAGTGTGTTTTCTTTTTGTACATTGGCGCATTAAATGCATGTGAAATACTTTCGTAAATAACCTTATTTACGAACAAACTGAGACGCCCTTTACCGCAGTTCATTAATTGAAGTACCAGCTGTACGCTTGTCATGCTTGTTCTAATTGGCACTTTCGTCATAACCAAATCGTCACGTTACCCGAATATAGTGTACTGAAGTGATGGCCTTTTTGGAAGCTTAGTGTTCAGATTTTAGCATGTTATTTTTTACGCCATTTCGACATATAATTTGTAGGCTGCGGCTATTCGCCACTGCCTTGTGCAGTGATTGTTGGGGATGGATTTTGGGGGGGGGGGGGTAATTATGGGACAAACACAACACTAAGACATCTACCTGGGGAAGTAGCATTAAACTTACCCTCCCCGGCCAGGAATCAAACCCTGGACCCTTTGTTCACCGTTCAGGAGCTCTAACGTCTTAGCCAAGTGGTCGGACAGCATGTTATTAGGAATTATAAATATAAATTAGTTAATGTTAATTAATTGGTTTTTCTGAAGTTGAAGCCGACATATTTATTTTCGAAGTTTTCCACGGATGAGTAAGAAATATACAATAAATGCGGATTTACGTTTTATCGTGGGAGCAAAGATTGCAGCAGAGATTTGTCGGTTCGAGCACAGTAACTCCTTTTCGTTGCCGAAATTACAAAAAAACTAATTCCCTAAAAAATCGAAAAATAGAGGCAACTCTTCCATAATTTTTCATCCGGCCATTAAAAAACACCATAAAATGGATAAAAAATATTGTTAAAATTAAAAAAGTACAAATAACCGTAAATAAAATAAAATACTGTTAATAGTTTTTTCTAATGTTATTACAGTCAACTTATACATGATAATATTTACGAAAACTTAGGAGTTAAAAGATCCATAAAATTTATATTTAAAAAATAAAGAAGTTGGAAATACAATTGTTTATTATATAAACAGAAAAAAATTCAATTGATTGGGAAAATTTGTATTTTTCTCTAATGCCATTATCGGAAGATTTTATAATAGAATTTGAAAATAGAGTTAATTAGGATTATATATCACGGTATAAAAATTATCTATGACATTTATTGAAAAAGTTCAAGATCATGTTGAATGGGACACTGTTTCAATAACTCAAAAATTAACACAAAATCTTATAGAAAAATTTTAATATACAGTTTTTTTGGGATTATGTCTCAGAATGGCGAAAAATATAAAAAATTTTTATAGAAAAATTTTAAGATAGTTACTTGGCATTTTATCTAACAATATCAAAATTTAACAGAATATTTTATAGAAAAATTTCCAGATCGAATCAATTGGGTTAACACTTTAATTATAAAAAATATCAGACAATTTTATGGAAAAATTTCAAGATCAAGGTAATTGGGATATTATTTCACAATAAAAAAAAATCTGATAAATTTATTGAAAAATATCACGTGGCTGTTGATTGGAGATATATTGTCACATATAAGAGTTTAGCAAAAAAAATTTAAGGATAAAGTTAATGGAAAAAAATTTCTAAGTAAAAATTTAGTTAATTTTAAAAAATTTAAATGTTAGAAACAACAAAAAAATTTATATTTTTTATAAATCTACTGAATATTTATTTTTGTTACAAATAAAGCCAAATTACAAAGTAACAAATTGCGAGGCAAAAATTAAAAATGTCCGGAACTTATTTAAATTTAATAATGATGTTTTTATAAATCGGAAAAATAATAAAAAAATTAAAAAGTATTATATAAAATGCGAAACTTGTAAAAAAATATTATAAACCATCTATAATGGTGAGTCATTTAAGAACTAAACTTTATACATGTTTACCCAAAAAATATAAAAAAGGAGAAAAAAAGGGTTTGGTTCACAAGATATTATTGCAAAAGAAAAATTCTCGTGAGAGAAGCAAGTTTAATGTAATATTTGTAAATCTGCTTACGTATGAGATAATTATTTCAAGCCACTTTAAATTTTAAAGCATTTGAGAAGTTAAAAACATATTGCTGCTATTGATTTTATTAAAGGAGTTTATGGAGAAGATTAAACGAAATTGATTTGTATGATTTTAATGAAAATAAAGTAGATATATGGGAAGAAGTAGAACAATCGAATAATTTATTAAAAACATTACTAAATTATAATGGAATATCACTAGCTAGTATAATGAATTGCCAATAAATTATTTATCAAAAAAAAATATTGATATTTATATACTATTTAAAAGTTTTTATTTAATAACTGTAAAAAATATTGTTAAAACACGAATAATTTATTATAAAGTAATAGTTTTGCATTCAACCATATGTGATAAAGCTACAATAAAAATAATGAAATATATTATGAAAATAAGATTAATTTATTTTTCAGTGAACATAATAGAACACACACATGTTTACTACCACAGAATTTCATGCCATTATAAACAAAACCCATAATTCCATTATTTTCGGCTATATCTGTTCGGTAATATAACTTTAAAATTTTCTGAAATTACAACCGTTTTATGTCCAAACAGAGGTTTCTATCATTTTAACACTATTTATTGGATATTGCTCATCCATAGCAAAATCGGAAAGTTTCTTAAACTCAGTAACTTCGTTAAGTATGTTTAGTGATATTTATATTGTATTTATTATATATAAATATAAAAAAATAATTATTTTAAAATTTAATTTTTGATAAACTTGAATGTCAATGACAATGTCTATTACAAAATTCAATTTCAAACTCGTAAGTACGTTCGTAAGGATTTAAAACAATAAAATCTACAAAAATCAGTATCAAATTACTAAAAATTTACATCTTCCAGAATTTTTAATTTTATATATATTTTATTGACAGCTATTGTGATATTGAAATACACTTTTTCTTCCCGAACAAAACAGATAACAAAACGAAATCTATAATCAATATGATTATTCAAGATTTCTATCACTTTTCCCATTTATTGAATTGAAAAAACAGTAACGTTGATTAAAAAAATAACTTTAGATTATGTAATTGTGGTTTAATTTCTAACACAAAAGTTATTTCAGCTGAATGGAAGTAAATTCATTTTTCTTTCTCATCACTTTTTTCTAATGCAATATTTGACACTTTTGTTGTTTATTGGAAAAAAATAAATTAAAATGGGGTTCATAGTAAATTGTTTCACCAAATTACACCGTCTGTTTAAATGATGCGATAATACCAGTTTTCTATGATTGTATTCATCATGTTTCACATTCATACCATTTAGTAAATTACAATGCACATTTATTGGTACAAATGGAGCAAATATTGGTGTTGTACCGCCACAAAACCACAAACCTTTTTCTAGGACTTAATTTTTTGAAAAACCTGAAAGTTCTCCAATTTATTCACTTGTACGAAATAGTAGATTAAATGCAAATTTTATCTTTACTTTGTTTTTTTATATTATCTTCTTCTAAAAATATTTCATAATTTTCAAATGGACATATTGCCTGTATAATTGTTAACAGATTTATAAAATTATATTGACCGAATGGAATTTCTATCACACTTTTTACCCCATTTTGATCTGTAAAATAGAGCTTGTTATTTTCATGTGACATGTTTTATGTCAAATATGTAGTATAACATTGCCTACTGAGTGTTCTTTCCTATTTATATTCTGATAAATTTACTCATTTAATACAAAAATTTATATTATAAATAAAATGAATACTAAACTTAAAACAAGACAGATTGGGATATAAAAATAAGAATACAATACTATTTCAACAAAATGCCATGGATAATTATTACCAAATGACATTAGATGCTTGATCGTTGGTTCTTAAAATTGTGGTTAAACAACCCGTCTGATAGACAATTTTGTATATGCTCCAGGATGGATGAATTTTGATTCTCTATACATATGTTCAAGAAGTTTAAATCAACCAAAATATATTGCTTCAAGAAGATACTGAAGCAGAAATTAAAATATTTAATGAACAAACAGCATACTTTTTCTCTTCAAATGAAGAAATGGTTGATGTTGATGGATGTTGTAAATATTCTATTGTTTTTGATGATGCTGTACTAGATAACCAAGAAATAATAAGATACTATTTTACTCATGGCAGATATAAAAATATTGATAATTTTTATTTAGCACAAACATTTTCAAAAGTACCAAAAAATGATAAGAGATAATTCTAACTTTCTTAGCACATTTAGAGAAGATGATACAAATCTTAAACATATTCATAGCGATTTAATTTGTGGTGACATGCCACTTGATAAATTTAGAGAAGCAATCTGAAAATTTTGGGATAAAGACACAGTTTTATTACCGTAGATATACACACAAGTTAAATAATGATAAACAACATAGCAAAATAAAACACTTTTAAAAGGGTATAAACACATTTTTATTTTCTTAATGATATTTATAAAACATTACTGGTTCAATAATAACTATAGTATTATTTGGTGCATTAAAACATATTAGAACCTTAAAAAATATTTCATCATACAACTTTACGTCAAATGGCTTTAAAAAAATTAATTTTTCTTAAGTTATGGTATAACTTTTCATATAATCTTCAGGAAATATTGTTATTGTATTTACTGTTCCAGCTTATAAAAAAATATTCTAGTTTATTATTACCTAGATAAAAAGCTTTTTCTTTTGCACTGTCTGTTTCCAAAGAAAAAATTATATTTATTCTGTTTGATTGATAATACTCTAAATTAACAGCACCATTATGTGCAATTTTACTAGCTAAATTTCGGAGACTTTGATCTTCAAAATATAAATTATTATCTTCTTCTAAGTAAGTTAAAAAAGACTTAGTCAATGATCTTGTATTTCTAGTTAAAGATGTTAGAAAATCATTGAACTATAGATGTGTTACAACAGGCTCATCCCTTTTTGAAACAGCATTACATTTCGATTGTAATTTTTTGAGATGATCTGTATTCCAAGATTTTGTTAATACATTTCCACATATATCCATTATTTTCGAAAATATTTTTATGCTATATCCTTAAAAGTACGCATATTTCAAGATCACGTCAATAAACACAATTGTACCCTAAAGTACTTTGAAAGATTTTGGAATTGTAAAAACTTTTTATCATCAACCAATACCCCACAAGGCTCATTCATATCAGTTATTTTTTCGAAATTGGTATTATAATCATCCAGTTTCATTACTGTCTCATTTACTTGTCCAGCCTTCATAAAAAAATCTGGTTACTATCCGAATAATTATTGTCTCTCTCACACGTATTTTCCAATTAAATTATTAATGTTACTTCTATTCCTTTGAAAATAATCACAATTAACAAGTATATCACAATTTTGTAATTTAGTATCTATTCCTTCTACTCTTGAATTAACTAACTGGTTCGAATTAGTTAATTTATCTTTAATTTTTTATGCTAATTGGCTCAAATTTCGGTAATTTATCAGTTATTTCTTTCGTAAAAATAATCTTTATTGTGTGTAGTTTTCATATTGATTAGAGTATCGCAATAATTTAAAAGCGATAGATTAAAATGATGGAATTTTTCAGTTATTTCTGTATCAATATTTATTTAAGAATTGTGTAATTTACCAATAATTCTTTAACTAAAATTTGTTTACTAACAGCATATTTTTCATCAATTGGATTATGAACTGACACAATTCTATTTATGGTCTTAAACACAAACATGACTCTCAGTTAAACCAAAGTATTTTACTGAAATTCTTTTATTGACCTTTGAAATACTTTCATCAACATTCGTTTTTAAAGCGAAAATATCATATTTTTATTTTAAATCTTGAACAAAAGTATAATGTTTTGATTCAAAGTCTTTAACAGTATCATCACACTTAGAGTTTATATTTAAAACACTTGTATTGCACCGGAGTGCCTTGAGTTAATAGCGTCGGCGCTTTATTAACTGACCATGGTCATCATAGTGCGGGGCGACGAGTGGGTATCCCATTCTCCAGGTTTTGTATAGCTACTCCGGTTTCCTTCTCCTTTCACCCCCTCCCCCTGACGTATGCGCAGTGGCGAGCTCTGGCCAAGTTAGCTGTTGTGTATGGTCAGCATACTTCCCTATCAGCATTGTTCGGAGGCAGATCCAAGACAAGGTGCATTAAGTCAGCTCCTGCCCATTCTTTAGTTGGGGTCTTAAACCCCAGTGGCGCGTGGAGGCCGCCACCTCATAAATTTTAATTTATAGATTTCCTCCCTTCTTTTATAATTTTTTTAGGCACCGTCCATACAAATTATGTCTGGTATTAATTTCGTGGAACGTTAAGATTGAGGTTTTTGAAGTTTTGAGTGAAACCGAGGCAGCGAGTAGTGCCGACGTTTCAGGACACTGGGTGTGTCCATGCTGACACATGTTTATTTCGTAGATAAATTTATCATAGTAGAGTTTCATTTACTGTTGCACATATTTATTGCTTTGGAGACTTTGACAGAGCCCACTTATATGAGTCGACATTTATCGTAATTATTTATCATGTTTCATGCCTGCAGTTTCAGATGGTGCATTTCACACATACCATTAACTCTTGAAAAACTAATCACAAATCTTTTGCTTTCACGATTAACTGTTGCAGGACTTGGTTAAAATATTTCAATTAACGTTTTGGCACAAGATTGCATGATGTGAAGGATTTTTTTTACATGTTTGATCATTTCGAAAACTTGTTGAACTTTATTAAGTGTCAGAGTCAAGTTGGTTAAATTTGTATTGTGAAAGGCGTGTGGCTTATGAGTACTCAAGATGCCATCCATTTTCATCACGTGAAATAATGTCGGATATTTGTAATGTGGTGTTATTATTTTACTTGCATTGTTCTTCGCAATCGCACACCGTTAATGTGTAAATGTCTTGCAATTTTGAACCTTGTTTTTGTCTCGTTCATGTTACATTAAGTGACGTCTGCATTACAGTCTGTAGTTGTAAAATTTGTTCAAGCTTTAACGTTACTTTGTCAGTTGATGCCTTGTTTGTAAACTGAACTTTGTAAGTTTTAAAGTTGTTTGTTACACTTTTCAGATGTTAAGATTCATATCGATTGTCAAAATAAAAAGTGTTGAAACTTGCTTTACTTTCCTCCTTGTAACTTGTGGTGCGCATAATATCATTGAACGTACCACGGCGTTAACATCTTAATAAAAGTATCATATTTCGATTCTAAATCTTTAACAATATTATCACATTTTGAAACACGTGAATTTACTTTTTTATTTTAATAATTTGTAACTTTTGAATTATCTAATTAGTTCGAATTACTTATTTCATCTTTAAAATTGTTTACTGATTAACATACGGCAATTGTTCTATTTATAGAATTTTTAACTGATTGGACTAAATTTTGTGTGTCATCATTCATTTCTTCATCTAATTTAATTTTTGCTTCGTGTAATTTATCAGTTATTTCCTCATTAATGCTATTCCTATATATTGAAAACTGATATTAAATCCAAAATTGTGTTAACTTATTCCAATAGATATACACTATTTATTAATAGAAACATTATAATTTAAAATGTAAAATTATGATATAGATGGTCTAGTACTATTACATATAAATGACCACAAATAATATAATCAAAATTTGGTAATCTGTCATCTTTAAGATATTCAACTCATTTACGTGGTGGACTGTCACCAAATTAATAATACAAATAATTATTGTTTTGTTCTTTCCAACATCAAACCATGTGTGTTCAAGATTTTTTAGAAAAATCTTAATTAAATATCACAAATTCTTTTTTTATGTGGTGATTTAGGTAATTCATCAATCATAAATACACCACGAGAATGTTTAATATATTTTTATTAAACCAATTTTTCGATTTCAAAATTACTGAGGAGTTATTGCCTTTTCCTTTAGAAAATTTTTAGTACCTTTTCCTAGTTTTACTAATACATTTCCACATACATCCATTATTTTCGAAAATGTTTTTTATGCTATATCCTTAAAAGTACGTATATGTATCACTTTCTTTCTACCACAACTTAAGAAAATGTCGAAAGAAATAGAAACTGGAAAAGGTCTAACAAAACACAAAGGTAATTTTTTACCATTAATTTTTGCTACATTGGGCGTTTGGGTACTTTGGCTGGTGGAGCAGCATCTATTGCTATATCTGTGATTAATGCCAAAACGAAGGATCAAGAACTTGATGAACAACGTAAGCATAATTTGGAACAAGTAGGAATCATGTCGGACGATGTCGCTGGTCGGCAGGATTGCTCAGAAAACTCCAGTTTCCCCCGCCCTTCTATTCCGGCAACGCTTCATCGTAGGGTCTCATTCCATTGTTACAATGCAGAAATGATGGCAGCCTACAGGCACAGTGTTAGAATGCCATCAACCAGTTTGGAGTTATCCCCGCCCTAGGGTGCGTTCCCTGTACACTATTTATTTATTCGCGAAATACGTACATGACATGCTGTCCTTCTTTAATAATATACTATAGAATATTCCTTTGTTTATGAAGTTTATGGATTTATGTCGTCAAAATAAAACATTTTGTAAATTTTGCTAAACCAAATTTGCTGCCAAATCAACCGAGTCGCGCATAGGTATGTTTGTGTTTTTAAGTTTATGTAACTGCATTTTTCGATGTGCTTCAACAACTGCATCGCGGTTTGAATTTTCCTGAGAGCATGGTACACATCCATTTCTTAGCGGATGTAGCACATTTTGCCTACATTCCAGGCACACAACAGTTGTGTCTATTTTTATGGTAAGCGGTGTATTCTAGGAATTTGCGCAAGAGGGCCTTTTTTGTTTCTTACTGCCCGAGAAAACAACATGCAATGTTCACAAAACGTAACGCCAATATAAATTCTTGCGATTTAACGGAGGCAAACTCTATTATTTTCATGAAAGGGGAAGTTTAGATAACTGAAATTATTAAATGTTCAAGAGCTCAATAATACTTAACACCACCCAAATAATCGTTATATAACTTCTAACAGTTTTTGATATTTTGACAAAATACGATTTTCAAACTCGATTATCAAGGGCTTATTCTACACTTAATATTCACTTTTCTTGAAAGTGTCCTACATAATTTCTATTTAATCATTTTTTCATGAGGAATCACCTCCCGGAGTTTGGGTTATTAATTTCCTTACATCCTGTATATATGTTATAAAAACATTTAGTTTCACACGTCTATGACCCCACTTTTTTTTAGGAAGAGACGAATGAGGAAAGTGGATGGTGATTTACGGGGGATTGATCCCTGTCAGGCCATATTTACGGCTTTTCTTCCAAATTGGAGAACAGAGAGATTGTTTTACTGTTTTCACTGTAACAAGACGTAGTTCATTGTTTCATTCTCTTTTTGGAATCCATATGCTATTGTTTCTGTTATTTGTGTGACCTCTGTAGTCGCTCCCGTAAATAAAGCAATTTTTCCTTGTCAGCTGTTTCCCATTGCAAAATTATAAATATATTATGGTTCGTGGCAAGAATTTTGATACATTAATTGGAACCGAAGTTATCGAGAAAAATTGGATAAATCCAAAGTGGTAGGGATCAATATCCCTTAACAGGTAGACTGTTATGCATACAGCAATCTTTTAAATATATAAATGAACTGTGATAACAATTTGTAGCACTTGCAAGGGTTTCATAATGTGTTTACCAGAACTGATAGGCAAATAAAGAGTTACGATAATTTCATTTGTAATCTATATATATAAAAATGAAAGCTGACTGATTGACTGACTGACTGACTGACTGACTGACTGACTGACTGACTGACTGACATATCAAACTGCAGCCCAAACCGCTGAACCTGGAATCGTGAAATTTTTTGTGGGGGTTCCCCTCAGGTCGTAGGCGAGCACTAAGAAGGGATTTTTCGAAATTCGACCTCTAAAGGGGTGAAAAGGGGTGAAATGTGTTTCCGAAGAAACGTCGATAGAGATCGAACCCGACGGCCTATCATCGTGATTTTTACTTTAATAGGAAACTCGTAAAAATGCATATTGGCCAATTTTAGGATTTTTCGAAATTTAACATTTAAGGGGGTGAAAAGACCTTAAATGTGATTCCAATTAACTATCGATATCGATCGAACCCTTCGGGATAGAGAGTTGATATTCACTTCAAAATATTGCTTACGTAAATACCCAAAAAGTAGTTTTAGGTTTTTTTGAAATTCGACCTCCAGGCAGTAAAAAGGGGCAAAATGTGTTTTTTATGAATCGTCTATATCTTTGTAACACAATTGGCTACCGTCGTGATTTTAACTTTAATTGGTTACTTTTACAGATGTTTATGACAGGACTCAAAAGACGTTTCGAAATTCGTTATTTAAAGGTGTGAAAATACGTGAAATGTGTTTTTGATTATCCTTCCATATCTATCGAATCAATCGAGATATCGAAGTGCTCTTTGCTTTAAATTGGTGCTTTTATAAATATCCCAAGTACCATTTAAAATATATTTTCTGAATTCGGCCCTAAACTGGTTAAAAAAGGGGCAATATGTGTTTTCGACTCACATTCGATATATATCGATCTCATAGCTTTTTATATAGCGACGTGATTTTTGTTTAGGATTGATGCTTACTCAAATACCTAAAAAGTAATTTCAGGAATTTTCGAAATTCGCCACCTAAGGACGTGAAAAGAGGTGGAAAGTGGTGAAAAGCGTTTTCATTTAATCGTCGATATATATTGAACCCAGCGGGCTAATGTTTTTTTTATGACCACGAGATACCAATGAAGTATTCTAAAACGTGATTCAAGGGTTTTTCGAAATTTACTCTCTTAGGTGGTGAAAAGACCTTGAATGTGTTTTAGATAAATCCTCGATATCTATCGAATCCGTCAAGATATACAATTAATTTTTGCTTCAGGATATTGGTTACAAAAATCATCGCAAAACTGTTTTCAGATTTTTCGAAATTCGATTTCTCAGTACTGTGCAGGGGTGATATGTGTTTTTTTTTTTTTTTTTTAGTAAATGATCGATTTCGATTCGACTGAACGGGCTAGCCATGTGATTTACACTTCTATTGGATACTTATACAAATGTCTAAGATGTAAATTTAAAATATTTCGAAATTCGACACCCAAAAGGGTGAAAAAGCACAAAATTTGCTTTCCATCAACCCACGATATCTATCTAACCAGTAGCGATATTGAGGTATTGTTCGAGTCAGAGTGATGCTTACGTAAATATTTAAAAAAATATGTATGTAATTTTTTTTCTTTGTAAGAAACGTGATTATTAAGAATAAAACTCAGTTGGTCAATATTCAAGGCAGACGATCCGAAAAGCAGGAACGAGCAGCGAGAAACAACCCATACAGGAGTTTCACTCTACAGTAACATATCGAGACGTGGTGTTGTACAACCTCTATGAGCCCAGGACACAGATATTTTTTTTTTATAAAATTTTATTTCCATGAATTGTTTCGACATTACGTGACGCAGTTGTTTGTTATTCAGGTCTAAATTCCGGGAGGTTCTGGGCTCGAATTTCGTTAAAAGCTGCGTGCAAACGTTCAATTCTGACACACAAAAACTACAAGGCAGATCGAATTAGTGCAATTTACATGTAGTCTACAAAAGGGGTAAAATTGCAGTTCGCTTTCCACTTAGGTTCCTCTACAATATCAGCTGACATATCGTCGGTATACTGCCAAAAGTGATTAAGTCATAAATGCTATTTCGTCTAAAATCAGTATTAAATTGTAGATATTAACAAAAATGTGGTAAGTTACTATACTGTGACACAACAGTACGAAACGACGAATAGACTTTAAACTTGGGCAATTGCTCGTGAACAACATATACATATTCCTAGCATTTTTATCATTTTATCTCATTTTGACTTGGTTACTTTTGGCAGTATACCGACTATATTTCATATCACTAATCTCAAGTTTGGGGCACCAAATACGTTTCCGCGAAACCTTTACCCACTGAAACTTTGTAATGTCAATAAAGTTCAAGTGAATATTTTGAAAATATATAATTGAGGGCACCTTCACCAATGGTTGTGCACAGGGTCAATAAGATAATTTTCATTCGATTAACCTCTTACCTTAGGTGTTTGTAACTACCCCCACAACCTCAAATTGGCAGGGCTATAAATAAGGCCCAGGCGAAGTCGCTGTTAGTGGCAGGGATAACCTTAAGACTGCTTTTCACGTGGACAGCTGTAGCTACTTATCCTGCTGCAGAATTACTTCAACTAGCCGTTTGGACATTCTAACACTTGATGTCTGAAGTACCAATCTTGTGTACAAAGAGGTTTTTCTGTAAAAGTAAATGTTATCAGTTACGAATAATACTCGCAAGCAAAGCCGCGGGGGACTGCTGGTATTTTTATAAATGTATAATAGTTAAACAAAATGATTAAGTAACTGAAATATTCACCTTAATCAGCTATGCACCACCATATATATCAACTTTCTGACTGAAACTAAGAACTTCGTCGCCCGAGACAAGCGGTAACGACTACTTTCATGACGGTCATTAGTTAATATATATTCAACACTTTGAAATTTAAATATATTTAAAATTATAGGCCTACCTTGCAGTACGATGTTTACTTTATTTTCAAAATTTATTAAATAATTAAAAGACAATTCTTGCTAACAAATTAATATATACATAAGTAAATCGTAATCGATATAAATAACAACATGTAACCAATACAGGTATTACGTATAAACTTAAGTATTTCCTTATTGTTTATTAACATAACGGTAATCATGAAAACTTTTATTGTTTCCTACTCGCTGCAAAATAACTGTATTTGTGTTAAAAGTAAAAATTAAATTAATAGTAAATTTTTCGTAAAGTACAAGAAAAATATATTTTATATAATGTAAGTGATGTGTTACTAACGGAAATGTAGTCCTGTAGTAAATAATTCGTTTTTAATGAATATAATATATAGCCAGACGATCAAATTGATATCATAAATATGTATTTGGATCTGCATAGTAATAATAATAATGACAATAATAATAATTTAGAAATATTAACGCTTTGAAGAAATAATAATGTTTAGAAATATCAATAATATGATTATATCTCTTCCTGTGATTTTCGTTATCTGTTGTTTAACTTTGTATGTCCTACTACCGGTGTTTTCTACAATTTTGCCAGCGAATATAACGAGCCAATAAGCCGAGTAGGCGAATATAACATAGCCATGAAAATATGTTGTTCGAAAGTAGCAATTACGGACGAAACAAGTTCGTCTCTTCTGTGAGAATCCATTCGCAACTAACCAGTTTGTAAGCCCTGTAAAGTATTCGAGATGCTGCAATATAAAATCCATACTCAAACGACCTTGCTCAATAATGGGACGCGCATATGTGCAGATATTTCTGACTTCTCATTTAACGATAAAGCATGACATTGTCAAATGGTCCACAAAGCAGAACATTCCTGGCTCTTACGTCAGCAGTAGATACGCAGCACTCTGATATGCAGGGACTAAAACTCCGTCACAAAACAAACAACTCGCGTTTCTACATTTTTCAAGCTAACTGTAAAACGTAGTCCAGATAGTTTCGAACAAAACTGAATTTATAAATTGCACAACGTCTGTCGTTATCTTCAAGGCACGAAATATTGCAAACATATTTTTGAATCTCTTTAAGGTGGCTTAATACGTCAGCTTCAATAGTTGCAGACTGCACAACGATATCCCTGTGTGTAGGTTCACTTGTTTGCGTATGCAGGCAATACCATGTTAGATTTCTCTATTCCAGTTATAAAAATACACATAAATGAATGTGTAACCCTGACAGTGACGTAATAAAAGTAGCGAAGCACTTGTGTTCCAAAACTTCACAATCAAACATTGTTTTAAGGCCAATGATTCAGCAACGTATCTGGATCAATAATTATCAAGTTTTTTGTTCCTTCTAATCTTAGTAACAACTTTACAAGAATACGGGCCGGTAGTTTTAGCGAAATTATTTTCGCACCACTTTGTTTCAATGCCGTACGTGCATATCAGCGGCTCTGCTTCATGGTTATTGACAGCGTTCTTTGTGTAGAAGCACCGCTTATTTGACTTTATCAATCAGAGCAAGGTTACTGCGACCCCATACGCCTGTGGTTTGCGGTTGGAATCCCATAATATCCAGAGTTAGAAACATCTAAAAATTGACCAAGAAGCAGTGGTGCACGTGTGCATATAAGTCACTTAAACATTGTTGCACCAATTTTATTCGCGAAATCTAGCGGCCCTTTTATATGAGACAGAAACAATTTCATTTAACCACTGTAAACTTAAAAACTTTGTGTTTCCTTTTTCATTTTATGACCGGGTTTATGTATATATGCGCCTTAGCCATCAACTATCAGCAGACGAATTACCGTTATGCCAGTAAAGTGTGAATCTTGGTTGCAGTTCATATAGCTATTTGTCCATACTGTATTTTTCTGAGACGAGACCAGTCTTGGATGAAAAGCTATATAGCAAAATCACACAAAAAATGACGTCATACGTCAACAGTGAGGTCTATAGAGGTGACACACGACACAACTTAACCTACGTGACCAAGACTAAAGGAGGCTTTTGCTGAAAAACGATCCCAGCTTTGCGTGGAGTGATGTAAAAACCCTATTTCAGTATGCCTGAACTGGGTATCGAATCCGGATTCTCCCGAATTCGAGTTCAATGTGCTACCGATGTGCCACCTCACTCGGTGACAACCTTGAGCTCGGCGCATAGCTGGTTGGCAGTGTTTGATTGTACATTTATCGCTACGTATCGCCCACTAAATTATATGACCGTGTAATATTATTTAAACTCTTATTCAGGAAGATCCGGGTTCGATCCTAAGTCTGACCATCCAGTTTTGCTTAGTATAGTACGTTCAAATTTAACGATAGAAACTTTCACTGTCGATGTTTTCAATTCTTGAACTTTTACATCTACTTTCTGACGCACATATGAACTGGCAAGCTATTACTCAGGTTGAAGCCTGTTCAACTAGCTTAAAATAAATATTTAAATCACATCCACTCACACGGTCTGGTCGGAACGCGAACGTGGAACCTCACCTTGCCAGCCCAATGGCGGCTAGGCGACCTCCACAAAGGAAGCAACGTTCGTTAACACCAGTCGTATGCAGACGCAATACAATATTTGCTGAGTACACGCATGTTTCAAGGCGATAAGACTATCTTTATTGGTGGATTACAAGACCCTATCTAGGCTCGGCAACTACACATTAGTGTGGCCTTTGTTTCGCTGACCTTTCTAAAGGTGGAGGCGGTGTATGTAAGCGGACACTAGTTTCACTAGTAGCGTTGTGCCTCAGTATTTGCTGGTAATGTCAGTGCAGTGCTGGGCTTCACTGCATGTCTGCAACATTATATCTGCAACTAGCGCGAGGCAGTAAGAATAGCAACCTGCCACGAGACAGGCTTAGTGCCCGCAGTAACAGTCCTCAACTCGTTGCTAAGTTGGCTGCCTGGGTGAACGTACTATGTGTGTTGTGAGTCTAGAAGTGCGGAATCTGTAAGGGTGACACAAAGCGCGCATCACGCCTCATTCTAGCCTCTAGGCGCAAGTCAATGAGATGACGTACAGTTTTATCACTGATAACTCGCCTTTATAATACATTCAGTGATGACGTAACATTTTGTGTAAAGGTATATTGTACACGACTATACCTTTTTATATATTCTGCGCCAATATTTCTTACATAAAAAGTACAGAAAAAACACACGTGTAATGTTCTTCAAATGACATTCCCAAGCATACATCTATTATTTACGATCATCAGCTTTCAAATAATCTTGCAACTGCCTAAACTCTCACACCACTCAACGACTAAGGCCATGGTCTTTTATTTATTTCAAACAATTGCAAATAACTCAAATAATTTTTAACCAAATGCTTTGAAAATATGTGAAACTGTTTACAGTCATACGATATACAATTTTGCAAAAGCGTTTTCTTAAAATAATGTACCGTTTGTTAGCAAAACATTATTTTGCGTGATTTTGGCTTATTTTGACCACAATATATTTGATATTTCAGGGCCAAAAATCTAAAAAACAGTTTGGTGTATTGCAACATAAAAATTCAGATAGAAACGATGATATACAAGGCTCGAAACTAAGAATGAATTTTTGATATGCACTCGTTTACGTTAAAAAATATTTTATAAACCACTGCAAAACTAAAGATCGAGGCCTCAAGGGTCCCGAGTGGCCGAGTCACGTTTCCTGCTACATCGGACTGTTTTACAGTGTCAAGTTAGGCGACAAGACTCCAAATACTACAACATCTTACTGCTATCGCGTAAGAAACACAGCTTTTCTGGGGGATGTTTTATTAGTACTGTTTCCGTCTATATATATTTTTCTGGAAGTCTTAACTCATCTGATTACATTTTAATTCTTAAATATCAAGCACAGTAATTCCTAGGATGAAAGGAATCTTCCATCTGGACAACATGGTATATCATACAGTGCGAAACCATCCGAAGGTGGTTGGATAAATACAACGTTTCAATAAGTATATTTTAACCTCCGATTCTCCACACTGAACTCATCCAACCAGTTTTTGTATCACTTCGGTTGCAATGTTCGCTGAATCGATCATCGGTCGTACTCTCCACAGAAACTGACGAACACACTGCAGTTTGCATGATTTCAGACAATACTGGCAACCTTCCAGCAATATAGTATTAGTACCACGCCGATAAGCTTCCTTCCGTGTTGTACAATGTGTATACTTTGAATATTAGCCTGTATTGGGAAGATATGCGAGATTTACGTCATATTTCAGTGACTATGTACAAGTACAGAAGTCCATATTGACTGCAAATGCTTTGGCTCGTTATTCTTTCGGAAGAAGTGTTGCACAGCAGCTTCACCTTTAGCTGCTCAATGTGTGACTCAAACTATGACATTGTCCTCGGATAACTGAGCATCCGATAAAGATACCATATTCGCTCTACTGTAATTGTGTTACCATACACTTGGAATTTTCTCATCAGGGACGTTTGTCTCACTGTACGATAGTATATATTCTGCTTCAAGAATTGTTCACGATACTTGTATACGTTCCGGGTATGACAAATTGTCATTTATGTAATATCCTACATCATAAAGGTAGTATCTCTGCTCTTACGATTGATTATCTCACTCCAATGGAATTATTGACCAATTTGATTACTAACACTCAACTTTCACGCGATATATGTACTCTACCATTGTTATATAAACAGTGATATGCTGATATGTAATCATTTATTCAATTTAAAAACTTTTCGCATAGGATCGAGTTATAATTAATATCTTCAAATAGTTCTCCGTACATTGTAAAACAGTTACTTACATTTTATGTTTTATTCTAACTACTTTAATTAGATGTTTGAAGGCTTTCGCGGACATTGTTGATATTTGAATCTTGGCTTTTGATGTCGAACCACGTCGTAGTTGACTTTCAAGCCTGAAAATGCCCGCTGCTAACTACCGACGGTTCAAACTCGACAGCCAAGCCTTCAATACTCTAGTCAGATGTTGCATAGACCAAATATTCACAACTTCTAGCAAAATAACAGGTGCCGTCACTTTATTGCATTCGTTTAATATATACGAAAGCCAATCGAAACACTGTATAATGGCGGCCGTAGCCTTTGCGGGGCCGCGATCATTGGCTCTTCATGGGGCCCCTTGTAAACCAAAACCGGCAAAAACTATTTCAGTATAATTTCAATACGAAATGTGAAAGTGGACTCTCACACACACACACACCTATACACACACACACCTATCTCACACACACACTGTTCACGATAAAGTGAACACTGCGTAATTTTTCCTTTCAGCCATTTTGCAATTGACTTTAATGTTTTCTACATGAAAACTATTTCCCTGAAACGTAATACGAGTGCAAACTCCAGAAACTTAACATCTTTGGCCCCAATAATATACAGTTTTTGGATATACATATATTTGGGGAGTGCTCAGTTTAAAGTGAATATAATATACACATGCATACACACAACATACATTCTTAACGTATGTTTTTTTAATATAACAACGTACAAATACAGGGTTAAATTATAGAAAAATGTCGGTCACGTGTATTTTGGTAAATCATTTAGTTAACACTCATAATACTTGCAAAGTACATAATTTTTTAAGAAATATCATCAAGTGTCAGACTCAAGATTAAGGGTAGAAATGAAAATACATGTCATACAAAATACTGAACTTAATAATGACAACACCAACACTATTGCTTGCATGAAAACGTGAATGTAAATTATTATTACTAATTATCTTAAAATAGACATGACCCAGATACTAATCTAAAACATATTTTTTAGTGCATTCTTACAAGCACGAGCAATTGAGATAAGATCTTTGCGACTTTTTTACCGACTTGTCTTGAATCAAAATACTATAGTCCAGAGAAGATGTGACATCATTTTATACCGACTAAACAGCGAGAACTGAGAGTCGTATTGATTTGCCACGCATCAACATCACACTGTCGAGGAATAACATTTGCTAATGATTGATAGCCCTGAAAAAAATATGGTACCGAAATACGGACTTTTAGGCGATAAAGCAGCAGTGATAAGTGTAAAACTGATACTAAATACCTTACTTCAGAATCAGTTTTCAAATATAACCGTCAGGGTTTCACATTTCCTTTCGCGCGTGCAGCGCCTACTCAAGATGTGGTGGTTCTAAGTTGCCTACACTGGTATTATGTTCGCCGATCAGTTATGCAGCCGCTGTGTGTCTGTTGGCGCGAGACCCCGAGGCCGCGGGACCTGGCGCCTGCCCGGTTCGCCTATGTGTATTTAAAGTTTAATTTATTTGTAATTTACGAAAGTCAAAAACGTTTTTATTGTGCGAAAAGTATGCCACTTAAATGTCACACTTTTAAATGCATAATTAATGAGCTGGCGATTCTTGTCAAAGCGGATTAATATAACCGACGATAGTTTGAGTGCATATAAGACATTTTGTTAGCATTGGCGAAGTATTATTCTCGAGTATACTACCCTGGGGAGCATCGGAGTTCCTCGGCTGCTGGGAAAACGTGTTACTATACTATTGGATACCTAGAAGACACAATCCTATGATTTCTAACCATTCTGCCGCGAATTTAGATAACTGCAAAAGTGTGTTTATTTTTTAAGCTGAATTAAATGTATGTCAGAAAGTCTAAGTAATATTTAAAAAAAAAATTGTAGTAGTCAGTTACATTACACAATAAAACAACGTTTTACAGCTACGGGATAGTGGAGCATCTAGTCTAGATTTTCCAAGGTGTGAGCAGAAATACAGGCAGATGTAAACTATACAATGCCACAGTTGATGCATATAAAAAGGGTTATTTTATTTCAACCTACGATCGGCAGAAGTAAAAAAACCTGGAATAAATAAGGAAATTATTTTAATGTCAAAAGAAACGTACATATTTACACTATTGTTCCACATAATCACCGTGCAGATTGAGGCATATGTCATACCGATACACTAGCTTGCCGATACCCTCCTTACAGCTAGGCACCGAGTGACTTCCACCTTCTCCCCGCGTTGAACAAGTGGCTTGGAGGACGCAGGTAGGAGACGTAATTCTTTGCAGAGGGTATCGGCAAGCTGGTGCATCAGTATGATACATGCCTCAATCTATACGGTGAATATGTGGAAAAATAGTGGAAAGATGTACGTTTCTTTTGACATTTAAATAATTTCCTTATTTATTCCAGGTTTTTTTAGTACATTTATTTATTGTATTATAAACCAATGCAAGAATACCATAAATAACTTCATTGCGCGAAGTAAAAGTCCTTAAATTTGTTCCAAGTACCCATAGGACCTTTTATTTGGTTGTGTGGAATAAAAAATAACTGTAATGCTGGTTTGATATAATCTGTTTCGTATAGTTTCAGTAACTTATTACAGCTAGTTATGGGACATACCTGTTAATATTATGTAAGTGTGTCACACTGCAGGACAACTGAAGAATGTACAGCTCAGATAGATGTTAGAACTAAAGTTGACTGAAGCAATGCTATATAATGTGAGCGCTGCCTCAGAGCTACGCTGGCACCAGAACCTACACTCCTCGTGGTTGTGAACCAGGGAGGGATGCTCGGGTACCTGGCTAGGGGTTGTTCTCACACTCTCACCCCTTGTTAGCAGCCGCTCTTGCTGTGTGAGGTGAGGCAGGCAGGTTCAATACAACAAGTCCCTGGCACATTCTTCCTTTCTCTCGCCGAGCTATTGTGTCTTCCAGGACTACAAGGCCATTCTTGTATAGGACCAGGCTAGTCTGCGAGCTACGTGATGTGCTCGGGAGACTGACAGCACATCTGTCGTAGCTGACAGCTAGGGCTCGACTGTACGCTACTGTCACTGCCTGTAGACTCTAGACTTGACTTCACATATATTTATACTCTAACTGCTCATTGGCTACTTCCCTTCACACTAATATGCCTGGTAGCCCAATTGTGTTCACATTTAAGCCATCTTGACTTCCTTGGACAACAAGATCTATGTAATCCTGTTTACAGTCACACTTCTCAGAAGAGAAATGTTAAAACTAAGCAAGCTTTACTGTACTGACTATACTATACACTACTTTTAAACCTGCACTTTGTTGCAAAAGTGGTTTAATTCCAGTACTGTTTTCATAGAAGTGTACACCGATTCAGCCCACGCGTTATGATGATTCGTTCAATTAATTTTACGTAACTGTTTAATCTTGATTCGCCTTTAATGATTTTCGAGAGTCAGTCGGGCGAGATGCGCGGGTTTTCCGGCTCTTCAACAACGAGGCATTAAGAGTCGCCAAGTGTGAAGTGAGGTTAAGAAACAACACAACGTCCATACCCGCACCAGGCTTCCAATCCAGGACTTCTCGCACTGTATAAAGACGCCTGAACCACTACACTACGTAGGCCGGAGGAGTACGAGGTCTCGGGATGTAAGATATTGTTTACAACAAAATATTAACAAAAATAAAAATGGTCGGCAAAGATATTTAAGTAAATATTAACAGACTTCAACAACACCAATATTTTGATAATAATTCTTCGAACAGTACAATCTCATTAAAGAAGAAGTGAAATATCCACTTTTTTTTTATTGTAAAGGATGTGGTTACAGATACGGTTATTTCAACTGAAGAACAGCCTAAGTGTCACACCCATATACACGAGGACTTAACTGAATACTAGATTTAATTTATTGATTTAATTGAGCCACTATACTAATGTTAAAACCTTTTACTCCATTAATCTTAAGATAAAACGAAAAAAAAGTAACTTAAAACATAAGAATCACCTTTTGTTACGTTTCGGAACATAGACTATGTTATAAGATTATTTATATCACAGTTTGTCATATTTCTTGTGTTAATATACCATGGAGGTAGAGAAAGAAAAGAGTAAAAAAGTTGTTAAACAGATGGGGGAACGATAATAAAAATGGTGAGTTTGTGTTGAAAATATGTGTTTGTCTGTAAAGAGTCGTTTTACAAGCTAAATTACAGGCCATCCAGAGACGCGACTGGTGAAAATCGGGTAGATTTTCAGGCGCGATGTAACACCTTTCATAAATGGAGAAGTATTTACGTATCAAAGCCGCACATAGTACGCACGTTTCTAGTTCCAGCAGGATCGTTCCTATGACTCGTGGTGCGCAGACTCTATCATGTCATTTAGGTCTCACACACGTCTATGAGCCGCTTTCACCAACCAAGTTTATGCGATTTAATCTCGATTAATCCGCACTTAATCTCGATTATACGTGTTTTGGGTTTCATCAAGCAGTTAAACTCGACGCCGTCTACTAGAATCGTGAAGAGGCGCGCAGACCTTTAACAATCCTGATTTCATTCGAAAACCATTCAACATGTTGTCACGCGGTTAGGCTACGAAAAGAATTTAAGGATCTTAGAACAGGTATATAATTTTGCCATTAACTGTTATCGTTCCTAACAAGTATTTTTTTTTAGTGCGAAAGTGACCGAATAGGGACTTTTGACGCTGATTTTTATGTAAGAGTTACAATTTTCACGATATTCTGAATATTATAGGCCTGAAGAGCGATTCTTTCCCTTTCGTCGCGTAAGATAAAATGATAGTGTTGTCGCTGAAAGTCCCATAGTAAAAACAGTTCGGCGGGAAGCTTGCACGCTAGTTCAGCGCTTGTCTCGTTGAGGCGACGCGGCATTTGATGCGCGCTTCAAGGTCGACCTTACTGCTCCGTCGCTTTTGAGCCTCTCACGCGCGGGTAGGCGGCGCCCTTAAGCGAGATTACATTTTAACTGCTCGATTTTGGGCGGGTAACAGTTTAAATCCTTGCACAACAAGACTACATGAGCGAACACTTCATGCAAACGCGCGAAGATAAGAAAAACACCGCGGAGAATCCATTAGTTTTTTTCTGTATGTCCTCAGAATCGTTATCTTGAGAGAATCCGAAGTGTTTATCGGGCAGTGGCGTGGAATGTGCAAGGACAATGTTGTCAGTCAAGGACACAGAAACTGGGTCGACGCAACAATCACCTGCTCCTTCATTGTTATGTACAAGATGTACAGAAACACACCACGTGAATCCCAGGCTGAACTGGAGACGAAAATATTGCTGGCAAAATGTTGTACGATAACTTTTTACGTGCAGAATGTGGCAACACTGCACGGAGATAGTTTCCTCTTGCTCTCCACAGGTACTGTTCTGACCTGCACATTATGGGCGCAGGTTCAAATCCCAGCCAGTACGAACAAGGTTTTATGTTTACTCAACGTAACAAACATAAAATAATATCTGGATGTGGCGTGTAAGACGGAACTTTCTCCGTGCTATGTTGCTCACATTGTGCGCGGAAAATATCGTATAACATTTTGACATTTTGCTCTCCTTACATTTGCGCTGAAACGTTACCAATCTCGGTAAAGTTAGCACATTATAAATCCCCACACCCAACATTTAAGTTGAATATTCATCAATAAAAATATTATATTATGATTGAATCGTTAAAAATTTTAACAACAGTTAAGTACATGTACTGTATTTATTAGTCACATGTCAATGTTTAAATTAATATGTAATGTAACGATACAAATTAACAGGAGTATGTTAGCAATGCATTTAAAAGAGCTGGTTTTACCATGGACAGCCTATGCGTGAAAAAAAATGCACACTGATACCCACAGCGCCATATGATGACTACGTATTATTCAAATACCCAAAGAGAAATATTTTACATACTTACTTATTCTGAGATGTGAAGGTAATAAAATACGTTCTTTAATACGATCGAGCGCACATGTGCAATTAAGTTAAATATTATGTTTTCAGGTAGGTTAATATTAAGTCCCTAATTTTTTGTCAACTTAACTGTACAGTAAGTTCTGCAAGATTTTTCTTTTTGTTTTGTTTCATTTTCTTTTAACGGATTAAATATTGCCGTATTAGAATACGGGACCTATTACGGTACGTGGTCTCCACCAAACTTAATTTTTTCTTGTATAAAATAAAGGTAATAAACGTTGAGATATTAAAGTTACTTAACTAGATAGTTGAAATAAGCTTATCTAAATCTACTAAAGATATTTTAGTTTACAACACTCTACAATTAATAACTTACTGAATACACATAATACATGAAATGTAACAAACTACGTGGCAATAATTAGTTTTGTAAAACATGTTGAAAAGTGTGTAGGTTTGAAACAGTCTTAGGAGTATTTTAGATAAATATATAATGTTACAAACTGTGAATTGATGTGACTAAAATACATATCGTGTGAATGTTTCAAAGCGATACTCAAAACTAACGATTGGCGCGTAGAACTGCCCAGTTGTCCCCGGAGGGCTCGGTCCCCGGATGTACGCATGTGGGAATAGTGCCGGGCGATGAGGCTTGTCGGCGAGTTTTCTCGGGGATCTCCAGTTTCCCCCTCTCCTTCATTCCGGCGCTGCTCCATACTCACATCATGTCACAACTCACTAGCGTTAAAGACCTCGATGTTAAGTGCTGAACAAAATCTGTCACAGTCACTCACTCATTGTCTAGTTATTGAATACATAATGAATGAATTTAAGATTAATAAGCAGATAATAAACAATGACAAATGCTGAAGTAATAAACACTAATATACTCAAGACACAGTTATTAATGTTATCCACGTAACTAGGGTTAACTCTACTGCAAGCAAGAAACTCATGGAATTTCTTCTGCCAGTAGTGGCGCTATTGTCAGTAAGGGATCTAATACAATGACAACTGCTAATATAATTCACGTTGCTTAGGCTAAGACGAAGAAAACACTTCAATAAAAATGTTTTTTATGAATGTCTAAATCATTTCGGTTTTTGTGTTTTTTTTTCTGCAAAAATATATACATTCATGTTTACTATCACGAAAGTTTTGAAACCAGAAGTGACAACTGATTTTGCCCATTTACCAACACCAGCATTAATATGGGTAGAAAATTGTCCCTGGCCGAAGTAATAACATAGAGTCTTATAATTCGCAGTAGAAGTAACCTTAACATGGTGTACTACTCAGCGCTCCCGAAAGTCCTTCAATTATCCACGTACAAGCAAAGATGCTATCTTTATCTTTTATTGAAATAAGGTTTAAATACAATACTAATGCACTTCGAAGAAGAATTTAGTGAAATATGTATAACTATGAATGATATTATTAAGAAAGTATATTCCGGCAATGTTTCTTTTCATTCTTGACATTCTCTAGGGGTGATTTATAACTGGTGGGCGAGGGGAGGGTATCAGCTAACAATCTTGATCGCATAGTGTCAAACTAGACATTGATGCAAGTAAAGATGTTCACGGTAAGTTTGCACTTTTTCAGGTCAGATTAAACTTTTCTTTCAGTTTATTTCTAACTTCTCACCTTTTAATTTTAAAAATGACAATGTGGCTATTAATCACAGCTTGCATGTTTAATCGCTCTCACAAGTTTAATGTCTGCGACAGTAATAAAATATTTATATTAGTGGTGTTCACTTCACCTCGAGCAGCTCATAACAAACATTAAGTAATGTAATGTACAGTAGTGGCCCGAGTGTCCGCCTTTCAACATGGCGAGCAGGGACAACGCTTTCTATCCCAGCCTGCGCAAGTCACTGCGGACATTGTCCTGCCAGGCCAGCGGGTTTGTCTCGGGGTACTCCTACTTCTACAATTCTTGCATTCCGCTGTCGAACCTTATTCCCGTGCCACTTTCCAGGGACGAACGATCTGTGCCACATCATATCTTTCCCGCTGCTGGCTTGTTGTAGAAGAGTTTATGTAACACTGAGGAAAACTGATACAACTGTAACTTTCAAGTAACTATCTTTAAGAATACTGATTATTCATTGTGTTCTTGTCATCATTCTACCCATTCTATTCACATCATGTTATCTTATTAATCATTATCATGTAAGATGTGTTTATCGTAAACACGTACCAATTGTAAAACATGCAACAGCTGAATTTGGATGTTAATAATAAATAAATAATGATCACACTATTTCCATAGTAGCAGCATACATTGCTCCAACTTTTGGAAATCTGTTGAAATCGTTGGCTACATGTTGTGTAGGGACATATACATAAATACAACTTTGGCCTAACGAAGTATGCCAACGTAACTTTTTGGAAACGTATTTTTTTAATAAATTAATCAGCAATGTAAATAAAATAACATTGTCGTAAACGGAAGAACTTTTGAATTCTTGGTTGCACGTTGGCAGCACGTTGGCTAATATACGGCTGGCGATTGGTACGTACTTTTATATTGGCCAAGGGCGACTAAACCTACATAACTGCAACAGCACAATAATATTTAAAATGGAAAATAAGTTGTATTTCTTGAACTGTGGCTGATACATACCTAACTGTTTTGTCTCACCTCCCATGTAGTCATTTGCCTGTTAGTAATTTTCTATAGATCACTGAGTCTAGATATAATTAAAAAATCTTTCCGCAAAATTGTTTAGACTGTCAAGTATTAGGCATGATTTTATGTGGTCTTTCGTGAAAGTAATGAGAGTGTATTTAGTTTTAAATTTCGCATGTGTTGTCTTTGGCAGGTTGTTTTAGCTAAGCATTTGTTTTCTACTTTGTATTTAATTCCCAGGTTGACTTTTATGGCTGCTGGAGCCTACATCCTTATATTTACTTCCATACTCACTGTCCTTTCCTAGGTTATTAACTGAAAAATAAGGACTGTTTTCATCATAATAACAAAATTATTTTTGCCACTTGCAATCCTTAAATTTGTAAGTGAATTGTTTCTGGCGGAAATTGTTTAGCTATGTATTTACGCTACATATTTGTTAGGTGTTCATGTTTGCTTCTGTATATGACTTGTATTATTTGTGTAATTACGTGCTATGGCAGGTATTAAGCACTGGTGAGGGGCAACATGATGTATGGAGCAGCGCCGGAATGAAGGAGCGGGAGTAACGGGAGATCCTCGGGGAAAACCTGCCGACTACCGGCATCGTCCGGCACGATTAACACATGCGAAGATAAGGGGACTGACCCCGCCGGGAATGAAGCACGGATCGCCTTGTTGGAAGGCGAGAGGTCTGACCACTGCGCAAACCCCTGCCCAATGGTTACAAGAAGAATGCCAACAGCGAAGTTAAAGGAAACATTAATGTGAAAGATGATTTCCTTCGTCTTCTGTGTGTATGGTAGTTGGTAACTGAATCTACAGCTAGATAGAAGTGGCTACAAACTCGTGTGTATTTTATAAAGTGCACGCAAATAGGCTAGGTAGGTTCGGATTAATTTGAGCAAAGACACGCAATATTAGATATGTGTAAATTAAGTATTTCTGATGCATGTTTGAAACTATGTACAAGTTTATTTGTTACGAATGCAATTCTGATTTTTGCAGTACTGTTACAAGTTGGAGCTAGGTACGTTTGGGGATGGAGGTCTTTGATAAAAGAAAATAAATTAATAAAGCTAACATAGTTTATTTACAACTATCTATAAAAAACCTATGTTCAGTAATGATTTATCACAATAGATGTCAAACAAAACAAATAACTACTATTTACATACAGGTTATAAAATGAAAATAATACATCTACATTAAGTTCTCTGTACATTGAATGACTTACTAGTCACTCACAATGGTGGACCCAATGAATGAATACCGATGAATCTTTTGTGGCCTAGAAACACCTTCTTCCCACTACTTGCTGCGGTCCAACTCGCCGGACAACCTCGAACACTCGTCACAACCCAATACTTCTTGCCACTCGTCACTATCACTTGAACTCGCACCCACCTGCCAGCCAAAAACTCTCTGTCCTCTACTGCAGTTCATCCTTATATACTCACTCCAAAGTCTCGAATTCTCTCGGCAAGTCTATGATCTTCAACCTCTTACAACCTCCTGGAAAGGAATCGCTTCAAGGTCAAGCACCACCCCGAGAGATAAAGAATGACCAGGAACACTCCAGATCACGATATCTCCTGTTACCCGATATTGGGTGCAGGTGGTCACCACCGCACATGGGCGGCACAATGTACGTCGCACCTCTTTGTAATTGCCGCTGCTATATCAGCTTACACTGCTCTCCGATTATCGCGGTGTGCAGGTTGTTATCGTGGAGTCACTCAAGGTAATACAATCCATGCAGCGCACAAGGAGGTCTTTTAGTTCTGCCGCCCCTGTATCGTATTTCGCCGCTCGCCAGACAGCCACGGTGCTATGGAGTGGGTGGGAAAGGGGGTGTCCTACCTCCACCGCCACTGTATCGTACTTAACCTCCCAGTCAGACAGTCGCGACTCGCAACAGTAGTTTTTTTTTTTTTTGCTTTAAAATTTACTACTACTACTGTATATAGCTAGTTGTGATTCCTGTTCGCCGTCTATTTCCCCACGAAATGTACGGGCGATATTATGTTGATTGTCTTGAGATTGCATGTTTGTTCCTGACAATCGCATAGTTAATATATTATTTCTTCTTTAGTGTACTGTCTGAGACGGCAAGCCATTATCTGAAATAACCACCGTGTTTATTTTTTTATATCCGAGAGTGCATAATTGGTTTATTTAACATTATTTCTGAATGTCAGCGAGCGAAATGTATAAAACTGGTGTAATCAGTTTATAATCTGCAGATAATAAAAGTGAATTCCAGCAAGTTCTTAATAACGTTGATAAGCATGTTTGGTTGACTTTGTTGACTGTGTAGATAATCTTATGTCAATTCTCGTGACTCTTGAGATGTAGACTAACTGTATGAGCTGGGTTTCCATCTAATAATCATCTGAAACTAGGTGTCCTCTATATGTGGATTCCAATCAAAATGTACTAACTAAACAATCCAAAGTAAACAATTGTGAAGATTTAAAGCAATTAAGTGAAGCATATGTAAACGGGAGTTCTTTTTAGGTATTTAACGGAAACACAAAATTGGAGACATTCAAGCAAACGTAGGCCATGGCGAATAGAATGAAGTTGTAAATAAAACGTGGTTTTCGTACAAGTTGACTCTCTGTGTTCATTCTCTCAATGTAAGGTTGTTTGGTATGTCATCTGGCTGGCATAAATATATTCTACGCACCAGTGTTTTACTTGTGTTTTATTCGTACATCAGCGTGTGTTAACGTCGGTGTGTATGAAGTATTGCCTACCTACCAGGTGTCACGTTGCCATTGTCATATTTGTGTGTGCTCGATGGTCACTTACACTGATAGGCTATAAGTTGCAACATGTAATTGACGTTAATTTTTCACAAGGATTCAACTTCTCGAAATACTCCGAGTAAGTTTCTGAAAAGCCTTTGTGTATGTATATACATATGTATTTAGATATACAGGGTGTAAACGGAAGTATGTTACAAACTTCATGTGGTGATTCCTTGTCGAAAATGAAGTACAGTTACTTAAGATGACTTTTCGCTTAGCACACTTCGTAAGGGAGCAATACACCCTCGAAAAACGAATTTCAAACTAGTTTATTGGTACAAAATCGTAAACAACATAACATTAAATCATAATTCGCCGGATACTGTGTTCTGCTAACACTTATCGACAGTCCATGAAAAATGTGTTTTGAATAACTTACACCTTCATCAAAATAAGAAGGTTGGTCACCTCCTTTTCGGCTTAGACGTTGGAGCCATCAGAAGTTATGGATATGCAATGCTATAATTTGTATCAAGATACCCCGATGAACAAAAAAGGTCGTCTTGTTGTTCCACTGTAAAGTGAAGCATTTACAAGAAAATGGGCAAGACAGTGTTAGGGGACTGCCACGTAGGCAACGCGTACTACACAGGTGGTGTGGCTGAACGACGCGGTAGTTAGTAACAAACGCGTACCCCACGCTAGTTTGTAAACCTACAACGCGTCATGGGCGACGTTGTGTGAGCTACGAACAGTTACTGATAGATGGCT
>PNEQ01031395.1:0-15003 GCA_003012365.1 Medauroidea extradentata
GATGTGTCGTCTGCAATCATCACGGCCACCATGCTTGACTGAAAATTCACAATTACACACGGTACAAAAAACACTATGCTCCGACACCTCGCTGGCTTTCAAACACTGCCACTCATGGGCATACCCAGTCCGAAACCGCTGCGCTGCAATCTTATGTCTTTTTGTGGTCGTGCATTCATCGTCCGACATGGTTGATCCGACGGAATTCCCTATGAATATTTACTTCACCTTATATGACTGTAATTTATTATAATAACCACTTTTCCACATTACTACAGATAACGCACACGCAAGCTACAACCGAATGTAAACAACAAAATGTCCTCGGCCCGAACTGAAGTGATTGGCAACAGTGGAAGTACTGTAAGTTAGTCGCATGGTAAATCTGGTACGCTCACCGCATAATACTGGTACACGCGTAACAGAACAAGTCAAAAACTACAGTTACGAGTACCGAAACAATTGTACGTCTACTACCGCTTTAGTGGCAACGCTGTACGCATGGACCCCCCTTCCCATACACCCACACACAAAGATATAAATACGCGTGGGCAGAAAATGACACTAGCTATTTTGCCGCGTATCCGTAGTATGCCATACATCGTCCGGAGATTCGTAGTTTACATACTTTGTCCGTAGACACTACGGAGAATCCGTAGACGTTGGTATCCCTGAACGGGGCGTTCAGGCCGGCTGGCTGGCCATTGCTTCATGGTGGAGGAAGGGACAGCAACATATATTTTTAGAACAAACATGCCATTTTCGAGAAACAACTGCAACCATTTGCAGCCACAATAAAATAATGCAACACCTTTTCTGCTATTTTCTTTGAATTAAAATTTTTTGAAGCAATTTTTTTAAAATTTTCTACGGCTCCTGGAAAAGGGTCGTTATTCCCGGGGTCGTATGATCGAGAGTTGACTGTATTTCATTTGATTACCTTCTTACATTTACCCTACCAGCACACAAACATCCTGAGGACGTCCGTAGGATGTGGGAACTGTCATCCTTAGGACGTCCTAGGGAAGTTCATTTCAAGTCTTTTTTATGTAGGAAACGTTTATCGAAAAGTACTACCTACAGACATCCCTAGGATGTCTGGCATACACATCCCTGGGACATCCCTAGGAGCTCCCTGTGATCTGTAATAAACACATCCCCAAGACATCCTCAGGAGCTCTCTGGGATCTGAATAAAATGCATCCCCAGGACATCCCTAGAAGCTCCCTGGGACCTGTACTAAACACATCTCTGGGACATCCCTAGGAGCTCCCTAGGACCTGTGTTAAACACATTTCTGGGACGTCCCTAGGACCTGTATTAATCACATCCCTGGGGCGTCTCTAGGACCCGTATTAAACACGTCCCTGGGACATCCCTAGGAGCTCCCTGGGACCTGTATTAAATGCATCCCAGGGAGTTCCTCAGAGGAGCTCTGTGAGATCTCCCTGTAAGGACATCCTTGGGAGCTCCCCAGATGAGGAATTTAGGATGACCCACATTCGTCTTCCAAAGAGCTTCCTGGGATGTGATGTACTTTTCGAGGAGGTACTTGGGACGTCCTAGGGACATGATTTTTCGGGGCTCTTGGACATCCGAAATATCCATCCCTGGGACATCCTGGGGACTTGCTGTGCTGGTAGGGTAATGGTTTGTAACTACCCCACAATGTCAACATTGATGTGACTATAAACACGACTCAGGCGAAGTCGCTGTTAGTGGCAGGGACAAACTTAAGACTGCTTTTTGCATGGACAGCTTTAGCTACTTATCCTGCTGCACAGTTACCTCAACTAGCATATTTGTCATTCTAAAGCTTGGTGACTGAACTATCTATCTGGTGTACAAAGAGATATCTGCTCTGAGCAATACATGCGAGCATACCCTTAGTTTATATGTATATATATATATATATCTATGTATGTGTGTGTCTACATATATAGAGTATTAAATATTTACAATTAAAACAGAAAGAGTTTTGCACAAGTACTCACAGGATGGTACTTGCAGATAGAAACACACACACACATAGGATGGACACATTTCTCCGCGGACGCGCGGTCACAACGTTTCGCAGACTACATCCGCTTCATCAGGTGAGTGGAGGCACCAGTGTGGTGAAGTTATTCCATGCTGTTTATGTGTTGGGTATCATAAAGCAAATTTAACAGGGAAACTACTGAATCTATCTTACTCTGATCTGTTGTACTAACATTAATTCTGCTTATAACTTAACTACAGTAGTGTACGTATAAGAAATCAGTACAAACCTGAGTGTTGTTAGTTTTGGTTTCTGCATATTTTAAAAACCGAAACAAATTTCAATACCTCAAGAGATACTAAACATTTTTGGTAACACAGTTTAGTAACCATTTCACAGTTCCATAAATGCACAACATACTCTCAAAAAATTGTAAACTAACAAATTTCATCACACTTTACATTTTCAACAACCACTCTCCCACACTGCAAATAGGCCTATTGTGGAACTGAGAAAATTTAAGCACAGCATAAACAATGTTCACAAAAACAAGTGCCAGGTACAACTAAACGGATGGTATCTGCATTAAACGTATCATTTCAACCACTCCAGAGAAATAAGACCCACATTTCTGGAGAGAGTTAACTTAGTGACACAAACTATTTTTCAACCCTTCACCGCGTGTACGCTCTCACTCTCTTCAAGAAAACCCATGTGTGTATTTAAAATATTTAACCCCCGAAAAAAAAAAAAGAGAGATATTAGTCCGTCTGTGGCTTCGTAGCTCCCAAATGTTAGTAAAAATATCTACAGTTTGTAACACAGTTTTAATCTCTAACAGGCTCAGTAGCAGAACAAAGCCGAGTTGGCAATGCTGCATAAGTATCATCAGCTGCCACAGCACGTCCTAGCTTGCACCTGCGCACCACAGTCTCATTCATTGAATCTTCTTTCACTTTCAAGTATTAGCTCTGTGTCACTGCCACGGACATATTAGTTAGTGATCCATTCATTATCAAACTAGTGCTTTTAGTTGAAATAAAGTGAGTATTATCGTAACAGGTGCACAAAATATTAAACAAGAATGAGGAAGTACCATAAAATAACTCTTTCATACAATGTTACAGCTGAAATCACATTTTAGGGCCTATGGAAAAAAGTAGAAATTCTACTGTTTATACTAAAAAATTAGAAGGTGGAGAAGTGTAGAGATTGATAACATCAGTGGGAGATGCTGAAGGTATGGTTTGAGAGCGTAGGAAAGGAACTGTTCTGACAATGAATATGCGATTCAATACAGATGCCATTGCTTTGACCTTTAGATTGGACAACAGTACCATATTATTTTTTTAAGTTGGAAACTACAGGTTAATGAATATTAAATAAAATAGAATTGTTAGGGCCAAGGAATCAACAAATAATTTTTGCCATACTTCTCTCCTCTCATTCTACTGCAGATTTCCGAACTCCAAGAAAAACATAAATGTTAAATTTATAGAAATGTCATATATGATAAATTTAAGTCAATTTCTCCACTAAATGTTACTAAATTATGTTCACAATCCCAAGGCACCAGCAAATCCTAAAAACCTTATGTCTGTAAATATAAAACAGAATGCAAGAACTGCATTAAACTTTCAATAATTTATTCAAAATAAATAATAAATTTTTCTTATTATGTACACAATTTATTTATACATTTCCTTCAATAATTCAACTGAATTACTGAAGTCACATGACTGATAACAAAAAATGAATAAAATGTTATGGTACGTATGTGTGTGTTGTGTATATATATATATATATATATATATATATATATATATATATATACACACAACACACACATACGTACCATAACATATATACAGACACACACACAAATAAACAAATATATATTATATTATTTTCAGATTTTACTGGATTGAACAACTGCCATTCTTATGGCCACATATATAGACAAAACAAAACAGTTTCTAGTAGTCATATTTATAACAAAAATTAAAACAATTTTACAAAATGTAAAAAATTGCATCAAAGTATTCTTGTTTTGAGCAAGCTGCTGTAAACAACTTAACACTGTACTGGAGTGATGCAATGTAAGTTCAGTGGATTATTCAAGTTGTTACAATTTTTGATAAAATTTTTTTAGTCACTCTTAACTCTTATTACCTATTCGTCATCTTCTGCTATGTTGTTTTCTATCATTTGCAAACTGTACTTTAATTACAACTTTACATTTCAAGATAGATACACACACGATATTCATTCACATGGTGAACTGTTCGTAGTTTATTACTGTACATGATATTCCTTTCAATTTACACTTGTTGTCTTAACAGCGATTATAGCACCAACATTGCAAACATTTTAAAAATACAATACAACAATGGTATCCAAAAACAATATTCAAGACTCATGGTTGACATACAAATGTACCATCTAATTTTTTTGCGTATCGTCATACGTGTCACATTTCATTTGTTGCACATGACTGGCAAGCCACAATCTATTTACAGTCACAAACCACAGTAAAAAAAAGTTCATTTACATTGAAGACACATATGCAGGGTAATAATTACGAAAACTCTACATAATGTGTTACGGACAGTTATTTACACATCCCTAGATAGCACACTACGTCAGTACTAAGAAGAGTGGAAAACACACACTGCATTGAAAACAGCCTACAAAAAATTCATGTGTCTTGAGTTGGTGATGCTTGAAAAGAGTTCAGTCGACCATACTTTACGATAAACCTCCTCACGCAGCACACCAAAGTGGCATCAACACAACTGGACGTGTTTGAAAACATAGCAGTTCAGAAAAGAGATAAACAAGAACTATGATAGCATTACCATACAATGATGGTGCAGATGACAGCGTCGTCACCTACGCAGTGTAAAACAGGTTTAGGCTAAAGTATCCGTAGTCGAACTTCACTTCCTTGCAGTGTGTCCGACCACTAACTTCCAGTCCCAGCTGACCAACTGCATGTCCTGATTGACCACACGCACTATGCACTAAGAGTTTGGCGGAGGGCGTCTGTCGTAGTCCCTGTGATAGTCACGTTCTTTCCCTCGCCAGTTACCTCCACCACTACCTGTCATGGGGCCAGGAAATCTTTCTCGTGGGAAATGAGACTGAATGTCTCCTTGTTGGTAGCCCCCCGAGCCTCCAGAGTTAAATCCTTGCATGGGCGGGGTGTACAGGCTCCCATAGCTGGATGGTCCCTGGTGGAACCTACAACACACACATTGCATCAGCTTATGTACTGCTCATCTAAGTTTCATAGTACAGGGTTCTTACACCAACATACAATTAAAATCCAAGGACTTTCAAGGACTGTTCAAAGACTGTCTACTAATATTTCTCAAGGACCGCAGTAAACTGCATTCGATATGCCAAATTTTTATTTGCAACATATCTATTAAGGTTTCTTCACGCCCACCGCACAACCCCCCCCTTCCCCCTAGAACTGAAGTTCACCAGTGGTAAATTTACCAGAATTTTTCAATTTCATTTAAAATTAACACCTTCATATTTAACGAAACTCCCTCATATTTATTATTAAAAAGTTTCATGAAAATAAATTACACTGAATCACAAAATAAGTACTTTTTAAAGAGAGATATTTAATTAAAAAAAAAAAATGCAGTTTGTTACCGGTTCTAATGTAAACAAATATGGCTGATGTCATGCTTCTGCTTAAGTATTAGCACAGAATAGAGTATTTTATTCCAATTAAAGGTATTAAAATTACCACAAATAACATACTGTAACTGAATAAATACAAAATTAGTAAGCGTAGTGAAATATCGTCTGTCACTAACTGCGCAACTTACAGTGCGAGATCGTTGGTACGTAACACAGATTCGGAAGGGGTCGGGCAACTTTGACTTGAGAAACGTGGGAAACTATCTGCTCTGAGGCATGCACTGCATGCTAGCTTCTCTCATACCTAACGCAAAATTAATTTTTTAATACTCTAGTAAATACTGCATTTCGTATGGGTCACTTTTCTTTTTTAAGCTCTTAAGTTTCCTTTTTTGCGACTCTTCTCTTCCAAATAAACTTTGCCAATAAACTCTAGCAGATGCAGATTACTACTTATCGCTATCACATAAAAACCACTAGGCGTAATTTAACGTGCTGTGGTATGCCAGAGAGTGTATAAATTTCCCAGACACAGCAAAATATCTGTTAATCATCAGGTAAATTATATTACAGAAATAATGCGTAGACAAAATATGGTTTCAAATTTCTGAGATAGGATTATAATGTTAAGAAAATAGCTAGAATATTAGTTAGGTAAACCCAAAAATTCAAGGACTTTTCAAGGACTATATGAAATCAAGGACTTCTCAAGGCCTTTGAAGGACATGGTCAAAGTTCCAGGACTTTCCAGGACCATAAGAACCCTGATAGTATGAAAACATTTTAAATAATAACCTACACAAGACAGTACTAGTACTACAGGATTGCTACAAATCTGGAAAACACGGAAAACCCGGGGAAGTCAGAGAAAAATGCTTCTGGAACTGGAAATTCAAAATTGTAGAACAAACTTACGGCTTAGCGAGAGAATTTTGCAAGCCCTCAAGGTCTTTGTCTAGTTGACTGACTTGGCTTGCAAGCAGGAGTAGCATCTTAATGCTTGCAGGCTAAGTGACTGACTTTTGGACAGTTTCACAACCATTCATTACATGAAAATATTGTCTTAGTAATTTATTCACAAAACATTTTCAGATAATTAAAACTTATTGCCATTCTCTAAGTTATGGTAGCTGAATGTGTCAAACACAAGTTAACTTTCCAGAGCACATTTGTAAACAGGAAAGTTTTCAGGACTGTTTTTCAAAAAACTACAAATTCAAAATTTTTGTCTGGAAAACATGGAAAAGTCAAGGAAATTTGATGCAGAAATTGTGTGGCAACCCTGTGAACTGGATTGATGTTCGCCAATGATAGTGAATGCTGCAGAGTAGAAGAATATTCAACAGCTGAACAAGGGGCTAGTATCAGCTACTGAAAACTAACATAGCCTTTCAACTACAACCTCTCCAGGTTCTGAAACTTGGGTCAAAATAAGGGAGGGAGTGAGTCTTAATAATAAATAATTTGGAAAATTTCTATCAGATTTTGACCCACTCCTTACTCCTACTTCTGTTGCATGAACTATGCCTTAATTGCCTCCAGAGCATAAAAAAACAACTTTTTAAATTAACTAAAATTTATTCTGACAGACTGATATTCAATGAAAAAGTTTGATACCCAAGAAAGGTACATTGGACCACTCCTTGCTGTAAAAACGGACTCACCACAAAGCGTACTGACAGTAAGTGAAAAAATACTCTATGTACAGTTACAAAGTTAAATTATTATTGCAGATCTATTATGCCGATCCTGTATGTCATAAATTCCCACAAAGGATGTAGCAATCAAAAATGTTGGGTGCAGTTGTGCAATACGTAATCCAACTGCAAGCTCTAACCAACTGGGTATAGGAAAGGGCATGGGAAGGCGGGTGGGCAGTCATGTGAGGGACAACAACACTCGTCCTTTGGCTCTGCCTGGCATGTGGCCTGCTTAATTAATGTTTTTATTTTTAACATACATTTGACGCCAGCCAAAGGGCCAGCGTAAGGGTTAAGCCCATAACGGAAGAACTGTGCAACATCAAGAAGGCTCTCGCCTCATTTTCAGACTCTCCCATAATTTTTCCGCATTCACACAGTGCAATTTTGCATGTAATAGTAAGTGTAATTGTGTTTTCATTTCCAGTATTATACATTGAGGCACGGGGGACATTTAAACATGCCACCATACTTGTGCCCGGAAACCACCATGCTTTCAGTGTTTACTTTCATTTTGCAGCAGACATTTAGAAATGCATCATTCAATATCAGCAAAATATGTAATGCCATTTACTATGTAATTTAGTGTGTGCCATTTTCATAAAACATGCACGAGGTACCGGAAGTGTGTGAACCCCGTAGCATGGCAAGGAACCCTTAGCGGCTGCCTTCCTCGTGGCAGTTCGTCGAAGTCGTCTGGAGAGGTGAGACAGCTGTCCGTGTGCACTTCAACTTTTGCTTACTGATTGTTAGTTTCAATAGTCTTCTTTAATATACCGGTCCACCTTGCTCGCACACGTTACCAGACATCCCCATCGCATTGCGCGTCTGCTTCAACTAATAACTATTACCATTTTGGTACTTTTAAATTTAGAATCAGCTGCGGTATTATCACCGCCACGTGGCTAAGGAATTCTGTATCGAGAGCCATCCAAGCTCACCATTCATTGTACAAGGCATATCGCAGCTAATCAGTGTTCATTATCATGCATACGTTGCTATCAATATTTTATATTTCAGTATAATATTGAGGGCATAATTAATGTTTTTGTGACCGACCACGTGTAGGTTACCACATCGCCATAGTGCTCTAGTGTTCATATAAGCAGTGCATCTACCACTCATTTCATTATCATGCATTAATACAAGTCACCTAGTGGAGAGCATCATCGTGTGTAAGGTGTGTTACGTGCCGTTCATCATACATCCGGCCTAACGTATCCCTCCACACTTCACGCAGGACTACTAACACCACTTGTAGAGCCCTACCCCACTGTAACGTGTACAAGAACGGCTGCCCTGTGGTCTGTTAGCTAGGAGAGCGCTCATTTCAACCAACATTTTCTACGTCCGCTTCCAAGCGATCTTGACGGCCCACCCTAACGGCCGCCAGTTTACAATTACCTTGATGACTTAGTAGTGTATTCTGAAAATTTTTAACAATACATGTCTGTCGCACAGCTTTTCCCAGCACCCTTATCTATAGTACTGGTTTTTCTGTGCCCTTCCCATCTATACTCTTCGGGGTGTGGATATGGCCTCAATTGCGGCCATGTTCTCTAGCAACCCTGCTATGCCGCGATGCATGTCTCCTCTTCTCCAACTAACAGCCAACCAAGTGTATGAGGACTAGCCTTGAGACACATTCAATCCCTACCTCCTTCGTTATTAGCGACGGAGTACCCACAGACTGAGACAGGGTACACGCTAAACAATGTAGAAGCTAGAAGTGAGAACCCCGGCCTAGGCAACCTAGCCTCTGGCAAGGCAGGCCTGTATGCATGTATGGTCTAAATAATAAAGAAAATACATTTTTAAAAATTCCCAAAAAAGCAACTAATACTTTATAAGGTAATAAAATGAGAATTTACATTGCACTGATAAACTTGTTCTACCTTAACAAACTATTGAATGAATATTAACAAAAAAAAGTAAATTAAGGAAAAATTAAAAACGGCACATTAGTTAATGAAATAAACTCTTAAAAAATTAGTATTTGGTGGCAACTAAATGACGTTAGTTTTTAGAAAATGCATGCCTTGCTCTGCCAGGCCAAATGCTCAAGCGATCATATGGTTGCTACTCAGATGTCGTGAGGAGCTGTACCTGCCCCCTCGACGGACACTGGGTAGATACTTTCAGCAAGACCCTTCCTCTTGGGGCATCTTATCTGGCTACAATGTGGATGGGGAAGGGACCAGGCAGACGGATCCCATCCCCACCACCGGAACCTCAACTGTATAATAGGCAAGTTACAATTATTTAGTCACGCCCCCAATCCTACGCGACGCATTTCCGACTGCTCGAACACGTGGCATGCAGGGCTTTCCTAGCGGAGACCTTAAGCCCCAAAGCCTCTCAACAATACCTTATTTGTCTGCATATAGGACGACCCCGCATTTAAGATGAGTCATGATTTTGAAGTAAGAAAAAAAAAAACTAATTTTGAAATTCCAGACAGAAAAATATTTTTTTCCTTTCCCAGAAAAAAACACAAAAAATTTAGTTTAAATATTTTCAATACATTTATTACCGTCATATAAACATCTTATTAGACACAAACGAATAACATTGGTTAATACTGCCCTCCAGGTGCCCAAGAGCCAAGGAAATGCACGGCGGCGGCCGGCATCATCAGTTGCCGCGCGCTACATGTCAACAGCTGCTTACAAGGTCATTGCATTCCTAACACTAGAGGGAAGACACATGAATGTGTGGTACGGTATCTAGATCCTCGGTTTTTCCACCCGAGCGTTTTGTGCTTGCGAGACAAAGGATGTAAGCATGCAGACCTAGATCCACGTTTTCTCCGCCAGAGAGTTGTAGGCTGGCGAGACAAAGTATCTCGGCACGCTCATCAAAATTTTGTCCCGTAAATTTTATTAAAAAAAACGGGGCACTCGTTTTCATTTGTGACGAAAAACGGAATTACTTGAAACATCATACAACTTCACAGCTTACAGCTTAGCTTTCAAAAGAATTTTAGGTTACCAAGAATTTTTGCATCTTCATATAAGACGAGTAGCAATTTTTGAAGGCCAAAAATATGTAAAAATAGTTGTCTTATATGCTGGCAAAAACTTGAAAAACCCTCTATTGTCTGCGCCTATTGGAATAACACCTTTTCAAACTATCTACATACTTGTTTACATTTTGCCACACAACCTTTCAAGAGCACGTAAATAGTTTCCAATAAATATGTTTACATGATTTGCATATGTGGTTACAAGTTCATTGAATTAAAAGGTATTTTTCTAAACCAATTATAACAAAATCAACTTCGATAAGCTATTGAAAATTCGTTAAGGTCTAAATATTTCACTTCTTAACAAATTTCGACAGCTGAAATTCTTATCAAAATAGACATGAATATAGTAAAAATTTGATTTAGGTTTCAGTATACAGAACATTTGCACAACCCTACAAATTACGATAAAATACTCTGAACACAAAGTTCAGAAGTATTTTCTACACAATTCATATTTAACAGTACACACCTAAGCATAAACTGCAACAGACCACACGGCTACAACAGTAACCTATAAAACACCAACAAAGTTAGAGAAATAAAAATTACTAAAATTAATTTATAATGTGTACTGTACCTGTATGGTAACTGCCCCTGAGTATGAAACATATGTTCAATTTCATTACTTATTCTAGATAATTTGATTCATTTTCTTATAGCAGCACAGAATAACATAACTATCCCATAGTTGAAATTCATTGTAAAACTCAATAAACTTTTTAACATGATTTTCTTGAAACTAATATCATGGCTTTTGAAGCTGAGGTGCATAGTAATGACAGAGGACGGTGTGGCTCAACCTCGAAAGCCACAACAATGGCCGCGCAAGCCTGCAAACATTGTAGCATTGCAGGGCAAGGGGTTTTTCATTATTGGTGAATTAGTATTTTATGTAAATCTCAATTTTATAATATACTATTCAGATTTTAACTTTTATTTCAGTGGTCTTGGTTTCAGAAAGGAAGAGTAAAGGCACAGTTATTTTATTCCAGTATGTTCCAGATTTCAAATAGGGTGTAATGTTTGTTGTCATGGCCAGGTGGCCTTGGTTGGAAGCGTGCAGCAAGTGATAACACTTGCTGCACGCTTCCAAAACTAAATGATTTGATATCTCCCGCGGGCTGCGTCGCCTGTCGCCTGCCCTCAAACTGCTTCCACGCAGAACACATGGCCCTGAAGCGCCTCTATTCAAGGTAAAGCCTCTACTGTGTGCAGTTATACACGATTCTGTGGCCTGCAGCGTAATGTTTCCTAAAAAGAAAGACTGTAGTGGTCCTTCTAAACCGAAGAGAATATCGCAAAATTCTCACTTTGACTGACAAAATGAAAAAGGTACATTTAATCAAAGACATATCTGTTGCAATTGGCCACAGGCACGGAGAAAAAAACGAGTGTGCCATTCGTATGTACGTCTCGAAATAAAGCACAACAAATAGGATCAAATGTTAGTACTGCAAAAAAAAAAAGCTAAGTTAATTTAATTGCAATCGGTGGCGCTGTATTAAAACGGACACCGCTAAAACTTTGTCCTTATCCATGTTTACCAGTGGGGTTAAATTTTTCAGTGATATGTGTAACAAAAACCGCACCGTATTAAAAACGAATCTGCTATAGGCAGTTCACAATAAAGTGAGCACTGCAGAAAGTTTTCTTTGAGCAGTTTTGTAGCCATCTTTACTATTTTTAATATGAAAACTTCTGTGTCTCTAACAACCAGTGTAAACATTTCAACACTCTCAAAAGTTAACATCTATTGGTCCAACAAAGCAAATTTTTAATTAATTGCAAGTTCTTCTGAGTTAATTATGGTCAAAATATTTTATGTTTATGGTCAAATGCATAGTATTCACGCCCATGTAGTCGTAATTGTGTTTGTTCCACTGTTGTATGTAATTGACAAAGATAAATTACGCATTACACGTGAGGAATAGTGTTTATCAGATGCCATTCTATCAACCCTTATGGAGACACACTCTGTCTGCCCAGCGCACATCCTTGGCAGCATAGGGTGGGTGGAGAGATAGCGCGGTGGATCAGGCCCATGCTGTGTTGTAACGTCAGGAGTAGCCAACTACCTGGCTCGTGCGCGCTGTTGCCAAGTCACCGCGATCGCTCGCAGTGTGGCTACCGCTGTATCCAAATTGTGCCGCAATGCACACGCTACACGTAATTTTTACGATCTTTAAATGTTGTGGGACACTTTATGAACATATTAAATATCTGTACCTCACACAAATATAATAGCATTTGAAATTAGGGGTTAAAATTTTTTTTTATTAATTGTTTGTAGTGGTTTATGTAGGTTATTACGGTGTCTTGAATATATGCAGTTTTCCTTATCCGTGGATTTCCTGGAACGAAATACCACGGATAAGGCATAAAGGATGAAAGTTTAACGTGATACGGTGGCAAATAAGAACAATGCAGTGCTAAATAACACTTTATTGATATTTCTTTTTTTTGTTCTTTCTGGTCTATCTCGGTACAAGGTGCGCATAGGCTATAGTGCGGGTTAGCTTCAAGTCTCCCGACATGACTGCTTTATCGAGTTTCTACTGCGCGCGCACACACACACACACACAATAAATGTTTTGTTGAGAACAATTCAGAATTTCAGAAATATGTTTATGTAACAATTTAAATAATTTACTTGCTTTCAATTGTCGTGGCAGCCATTCCAGTTTACAGAATAATAATAATGATGATCGTAATTGTTAATGTAAGTTGTTAATTAAGTAATGTAAGCCAGTTTGAGTAGTCTGTCAAGGAGATGAAACACCCAGTAAGTTTCCTTCAAGCATAATTATTTTTAATAAAATTACAGAAGTCCATTATTTTAACGGAATAAAAAAGAACTTCAACGTGATAGGTAGTGTAACGTCTCTATTTAAAGCTAATTTAATTTGCCACAATTTTCTCATCTTGTGATTTTTTCATACCCTAATGGGCAGAAAGTTACACGGGTTTGCGATAAATGTAGTATCTGCTGGCCCAGTGCAGTAATCAGTCGAGACCTGCCGGAGCCAGGGTATTAGCAAGAGCATTGGAACAGTTGATTTATTTTCTTGCAAGGAAAAATGGTGGACTCGGATTGATCTAGTATAACAAAATATATCACTATGCTGAGGGCGCAAAGTTTATTTAATGTATTATAAATGATTCAGATATGAGCCAATAATTTCATTAGCAAGATTGTTCGCGTTAGCACTGTCACTATCGTTCAGTAAAGGTTGAGCTTATAGTATTTAAAACGGGAACACTATCTGTTAAAAGGAGTTTCTGGAAGCCATTGTGAGGGTTGGTAGCCTCGCACTAGTTTGCTAGCGCAGTGGTGGCCATTCCTCGCCACAGTTCTTCTAAAGACCAGCAAGGTGAACAATTATAAAGTAATGCATACTGCACTGATGAAGTAGTTTTGAGCCTTTAATTTCTTGTGAATATTGTTAATATGTGAAGAGTAGTGAAAACTCCACGTGGGAAAAGAGTCGAGCGTGGTGAACATATAGACCCCGCACGTGGACCGTGACGAAGGTGGTTCCTTTTCCTTAAACCACTCTGAGCGGAAACTCTTATGCACAGGTGCTCCCCCTTTGTCTGATTAATGTGCTAAATTCCAAGTTAATTTTTTGGGTGTATTCTTGCTCGAACTGTCTGCCACATGTTCATAAACTTGTAAAGTGTCACCTTCTTCAAATAAAATTTATGTAATCTTCACCACGAAGCACCTCTCTTGTAATGTCTACTGACGAACCCGCCCCACAATTGAGATTAGAGAGACTTGTGTTCTATCTGCGGCATGACGATGTTAGGCAACTTCATTGAAGGTCTGAGCAGCAGAGTATATGAGTAGCAGGAACGGAACTACTACGCTAAGGAGGTTATTTATGTTTGATGGACACCATTTTCATTCTCAAACATATCTATGTTTTTAAATAATGTTACGTAATGTATTTTTATGCTGTACATGATTACAGAAAGTGTTAATTTCACTCTGAAAAACTACAGTATTCATCAGCCACATGCAAAGAAAAGGACAGTAATCAGTCACACGTAAAAAAGAAAAACATCTTTGGGCACGAGCGACTTATGTGAACAAGCACGCTCATACTTTTGCCATCTTCAGACACTCCACTCCTTCAAACCTTTGTTTAATTAGCTTGTATAGCCAGTCAGTGAGTACCAGACACACATTTCTTCTTGAGGTAAGTCTAGTAAATTGTGTTGACCGGTGAACGACCTCTTCCATTTTAGGCATTATAGAAACACATCCATTAGTACTGTAATGGGGCTGCTACGTCACGTCTATGTATGTGGTTACTATCTAGATGTCCCTGTTCGGGGAGGCAGAATGTGATGGGTCTGCTCTTCTCTACGTCGCCGTTGCAGTGTTGTTATTATCCAGATGTTGGAGGTTATGTGTCCTTGCTGCCGGCGACGTCTTATCTAATTAGACTTTTCCTTGTTTGTTATTTATATGCCCGGATAGCCTGAGGAGTTTACCTAAGGAGTTTACATAGAAGAAAAAAAGGAGCCAATTTCTTTAATAACTTTCAGTCTTTTAATAATAGTTCACCAGACGTACATGGCACAATAACGTACAAAAATTCTTTCCCGTGATTTATGTCTTACAGTGTGAA
>PNEQ01031396.1:0-15004 GCA_003012365.1 Medauroidea extradentata
ACGACCACATGCACTACACTGTTATATAAGGAACTCACGCACTACCACTCTACGAGTTTAACTAGCCACTCAAAAACAACAACCACCTCACTAGCAAACTAATGTACATGCACTACACTACATCACGCCAGTCCATGTGGCTGGTGGGAGCTTCCCTCCCCGCCGATACATCTACACGTAATTTATTAATTATGACAACTTCCGTCCAGTCTAAAATACGGGTCCAGAACCCAGCCAAAACATATACACGCGCCCCGCCGCCGGTTCAATGATTTGCAACTAGTCAGTCGGGGTGCACTTGTTTTTACGATACACCCAACGAGTTATGGGAACTCAGGTTCCCGGTCTCGTGACTGCACGGCCATCTGATGGCATATGAGAATTCGGCGGCGGTCTGCCTGGCATTCACACACCAGCTCCCGAGCAGTGCGGACCTCTCCGCACTGCATTCACACCCCACCCCACCCCTCTACGTGCGTCTCTAGTGTCTCGCTCGAGTACCATGCATCCACCACAGGCACATAGTAGCTCAACAACACTACACTATCCTTCTTCAGAAATAACTATTTAAATTGCAGTCATAATTTCTCAACATACCACACTGAAACAACACAATTTTGCTCAGTATTCTTCAACACAATGCATGAAATTTTTATAAAAACACTAACGATAAACATATTTTACTAAATTTCACACCAACTATTATTATTATATAATTATTAAATTAAGTATGTTCAATATTTATTCACATTAACGTCAGCACATTTACAACTAATGTTTCAACCAAACAAACAGAATACAGATAACACTTAATAATAAATGCAGGTCTTCATCTACCCGGAAACTTCCAGTCATGTCAGGGAAACTTTTTCGGTTTAACCTCAGCTTTTAATTAAAAAACGTCCCGGGTTCTCTCGGGAACTCGTGACGTTTTTTGCAACAAGTCCTGTAATTTTCAAAATTCCGGTTTTAGGGCAAAGGGGAGCGTAGATGCTTCCTTCCCCCCCATCTTCCTCCACAGGCAGGAAATGGGAGGAAAAACCACCAACCACAAAACCAGGGGCTCTCGGGGCAACTCGAGAGTTCCTAATTCTATCTGGAGGCTTGCCGCCGGGTAGAATACGGATTTATGATGGACAGCAGGGCGGGACGGGTTAGCTGACCCCAACCCTGACTCTACATATGATAAACCGTTGGGAGGACAAAAATCCAAACAGGGATTTGTACTTCCCCCGCGCTGAGCTTTGGCTGTGATGACCATCCGGCCGGCGGCGGAACTGAGTACTCCAGTCGCCGACACGAGAACAAAGGCCGCTCCCGAAGTCCTGACATTGGACGCGGTACGCACTGCCATTGGCACGCCCACGCACCTCGAACAAATCCCCGAACTTGCCAATATATTGGACCCTCTGGCCAATATCGTGTTCATATGGACAAATACCACGCGCTCAGTCAAGGACAAAATTGCCGCGACAATTGGGTTCGCCCTACAGCTTGTTGGCACTGCCAATGCCAGCCCAAAATAATGGAACACAGGTACACACTCGTGAAATAAACCTACACACAATCCTTTTCTGGAATGCGCGAGGACTTTAAAATAAAAAATATGAATTTATAAATCATTTAGAAGAATATGACATTAAAATTGCCGCAGTAGATTAGACACACATTAAACCACAGGATATTTTCAATATACCGGGATTTTGTACATATAGAAAAGACTGACCAGTTAACAGAGGCGGTGGAGTTAGAGTTGTGAATAAAAATTGTATCACTCACAATGAAATTACTCTCCCATTCTTTAACTCGCTCGAAGCAGTAGGAGTAGCAGTGAAACTAGGTGCACAAAACACTAAATTGCTATCAATGTACGCACCTCCTGGGCGTACTTTAACAGCTGAAGACCTAAACAAACTATACAATAATGTAGGAAACGTTGTGCTCGCAATGGGCGATATAAATGCCAAACACCCTGACTGGAACTCTCTAAGGGGCACACCAAATGGTACACTGCTACATAGGCACCAGGCAACAAGAAATTATAATGTCCTGGCTCCCAATGAACCTACCTATAATCCGGAAAGGCTGAATACAAGGCCAGATGTACTGGATATAGTAATAAATAAACAATTTACCCAAGACATTGAATTACATTTAGCACAGGAATTATCGTCCGACCATTACCCTGTGCACATTCAATTGCAAAATACCCTGGCAGGACCAAATGCGGCGCGCAAATACAAGGATTACAAGCACACAAATTGGCTCGCGTTTCAAGAGAATACACAGCAAAACCTGCCAGAGATCAATGAAAATAACTTCGCTACAAAAAATGCAATAGACGATGCTGTAGAAACAATAACTAATGCTATTCAAACAACTATGTCCGAGCACATTCCAGAAAGGAAAATCACACAAAAGTCAAACACATTTCCCCCTCATATCCGAGAGCTGATTACTCAGAAAAATAGACTCCGTAGGCGTTACTCGCAGCACAGAGAAAGGCGTATTAAAACATATATAAACGACTTACAATCGGTAATTTCAGAGGAAGTTTCTCTCCGGTGCAGCAGCATCTGGGACTCTAAAATCGCGAAATTATGCTCTAAAGATAACAGCATATGGCAGATGACCAAAAACCTATTAAATAAGACGGAAAAAGTGCCACCACTGACGGTAAATAATAACATTATTGCCAGCACTCCTGCGGCAAAAGCACAAGCCTATGCCGATGTCCTGGAACAGACATTCCAGACAAATCAGGAGCCCTGCGATAGACCTTTCTCAGACAGAATATACCGCGAAATATATACTAAATTAAGGCTCCCGACTGTCGCGGAACCCGAACGAACGCAATCGCACGAAATTAGACGCGCAATATAGCGAATGAAGCCACGAAAGGCGCCTGGAGCTGACGGCATACAGCCTGTAGTCCTCAAGAACCTACCTGAGGCGGCTCTAGAATATATCGCAGAAATAATCAATGCGATCTTAAAACTCTCATATTTTCCCGATAACTGGAAAAAAGCGATTATCGTCATGTTTCCTAAACCAGGAAAGGACAAAAAATTACCACAGAACTATCGTCCTATCAGTCTTCTAAATACACTATCCAAAGTCACCGAATATATTACCCTACATAGGATTTAAAATCATATGGAGAGACAACGTCTTACAAGACGAGCAATTTGGATTCAGGCGAAATCATTCGACCACACATCAGCTGGTACGCATAACAGAATTCATAAACACTGCTTTTAACTGGAGAGATTATGTAGTTGCTGTTTCACTAGACATAGAAAAAGCCTTTGACCGAGTGTTCCACGCAGGCCTACTATATAAGCTATACAATATTAATATCCCAGACTGCTACATTAAATTAATCGCGTCTTACTTAGACAGAAGAACTTTTACCGTTTCGTTCCAAAATTTGTTATCAGAGAGTAAAACTATCAGAGCAGGGGTGCCTCAAGACAGCCTGTTAAGCCCAGTATTATTTAATATATACATAAACGACCTGCCGAACCCAGATCACCGACTTGTCCAGCTAGGATGCTATGCGGACGATACAATACTGTTCAGCAGATCGTACAGCCTAGAGATAGCAACTGAAAGGCTACAGAATGCACTTAATGCACTGCAGGAATATTACACGAAATGGCGCATTAAAATCAATGTTGGCAAATGCGAAAACAGTGTTTTTACTAGACGTCTATTGCCGCACGTACAACAGAGAACCGCGATAACCCTTTTTGGTGAAAACATCCCCTATAAAGAGGTAGTTAAATACCTGGGAGTGCACATGGACAGGAAACTAACCTGGAAAGCCCACATAGAGGCCAAATGTGCCAGTACATATGCCGCACTTTATCCTATACTTAACAGGAGAAGCGAAATAATGCAGTACTTTCATATTCAATGCTAGTGCGCCCTATATTAACTTATGCTGCGCCCACCTGGGCCCATGCAGCCAAAACACACATCAGGCGACTCAAGTATTTCAAAACAAATGCCTGAGAATTGCATCAGATGCACCCAGATACTGCCCTATAACTAGCCTCCACGAGGAACTAAAAATGGATACTTTAAGTAACCATTTCGTCAAAATTACTCAAAAATTCTACGCGTAATGCGCTAGAAGTACCAACCCAAAAATATCCAGCCTCGGAAATTACGACCCAAATGAGATCCAAAAATACAGGCGGCCAAAATGCATCCTAGCTCATCGCCCGCCTTGAAGTTCTTATTACACATAAATAAATGCCGCGAAACTGAGTAACAGCTCAACACACTTAACTCATTAAATTAAATCAAAATTAACATATATGTTATTCTACTGCGACTAGGAATGTAGCACCCGGTGCGCATATACAGAGTGTCTGCATCGCGATTACAGTCTGGTGTGCTGGGAATCGGCGTTGGTCTTTCATATAGGCTCGGTCCGCCCTAGATTAAGCCATGACTGCGTTAGCTCGTCACCCGCGACTAGAACGCTGCACTCGGTGCGACAAAACAGAGTGCAGCATCGCGACTTCAGTCTGGTTTACTGGGTGACACTGGCCGATGCGAGGCTGAGGTGCGCCCAAGTGCAGCCAGGCTGCATAGCTCGAAATAAATATTAATCCAAGGAATTAAGTGTAATAATTCTCTTCTCTTGTACCTGGAATACTGACCTTTTTTTCTGTGTTCCAGAGAGATGGCTGGCATCTGCGGGCGGGTGGCTCAGTTCTGTCACCCGCCACCAGGGCCGTGTGACTACGATACGACCCTGGTTATATCCCAGTAGCGGCCCGACTCATTTCATTTCACCGTACATTTAATTCATACCAAGTCTATCTTCGCTAACTATCTATTGCCCTACTATATCCTGCCCTAGCTCCTATAAAGGAATTAATTTATCACCCGCGACTGTCGTACAGATTTATCCAACACTCTCTTCGCTTTGTTGGTTTGCTTTACCCTACCATATAGGCTAGACCCTTCATCTTTCGGGGTGTGCTTATGGCCCCAATCGCAACCATGACACCAGATAACCCTGCTTAGCCGCGACGCATGCGACCATTCTACAGGTTAAACCCGACCTAAGGCGTATAGGGCTTGCCCTGAGACGCATCCCATCCTCCACTCGGACTAGATACTAACACGCATGCCGGAGGGTCCACAGAACTGTGCAGGGGCTCACGTTGGCGTAGCGGGATTTGGGGGCTCGCCAAAAAAAAAATCCGTGTTATGATTGCTGTATCGATTGGCAGTGTTACTGGTCGGAGTTTTGCTCGCGCCATTCCGTATTATGATGCGTTGGTTGTGATACAGTTTTGTTTGTAATATTTTTTCTCACATGTAAGACTGTCTAGCCACGTTTTGTACGTATTTATATTAAGGTAATCGAGTAACCAGGATGCTACTATCGTGCGTGCATATGAGTTTTTGTGAGCTGAGAAGATGGGAAAATGTCATTTTCGTGGCGAGTGGTTGGATAGACGTGATGATAATAAGCATGTCATTAGCGAGTGGGCAAAAAAACACAGCGATGCGGAGATTTTTTGTGCGGTTTGCTGTGTAATAATAAAAATATCAACAAAAGGTTACCAAGCACTAGCTCAGCATGCTACTTGTGAGCGAGATAAGAAAGAATGTCGGGATAAGTTGACTCCTAGTCAGCTTAAATTTGCGCTAGTTCGACATTGTTCAGTTTTCACTTCAAGTGAAATGTCTCCGGAAAACAGTGTAAAATGCCTTTACTCAGTACGAGATAGTTCTACGAGTGCAGAACTGAAATGGGTTATGAAATGTATTGTTTCAAATTACTCAGCAGCATCTTGTGCAGGTATAGTTTATGTTTGGTGAAGTTGTACCTGAGGACTTTAGCCCGAGCAGCACTAAATTTAGGTATTTTTTAACTGATGCTTTAGGCCCGTAATTTGGCTGTGAAATTTTGAAAGACTTGAATGGTGCTTCCTATTCAGTATGCTATGACGAAACAACAAGCCATACAGGCAGAAAGGAACTGAAAGTTTCTGCCTAGTTTTGGTCTAATATGAAGTAGGAGATGGTTACTCACCATCTTCAAACCTTTTTAATTGGATCTGCTACGGGTGAAGTACTAGTTGACAAAATTAATTCTGCTCTAGACAGAGCTCAGTTACCTTGTCAGAAGTTGTTGATGTAAGGTAGTGATGGCCCTAACGTTAACAAGAAAGTTGCCCGTATTATAAGTGAAGAGTTAGTTTCATTCGCAAGACATCCCTTGTGAATACTGGCACATGCGTAATCCATACACTTCACAATGCATTTCTCAGTGGCCTGAATAAACCTGGGGAAGATGCAGCTGATATGGTAATAGCTGTCCATGATTTTTTTGATGGGTGGCCTTCAAGATGTGAGGACTACTCGCTGTTACAAGACGAACTATCTCTTCCGAGACACAACTTTATAAAGCACGTTCCATCAAGGTGGCTCACTTTGGAAGGAGCTGCATCGCGGTTTGTTTAACAGTGGGAAGCACTCACAAAATACTTTCTCAGTTATGTTCATGCTGAGGAAGAGGTTTTGGCAGAAATTTCAAAGGTATGTTCTGAGATTAGTGAATTTAATATAATTTTTTTAATTGAACTTTCAGGCTGGCCACTTGACGTGAGAAAAGTGAAAAGCCCGGGAATTTTGTAGCTACAGATAAAAGTCAGGATACAATATCAGTAGGCCTACCCAAAACTTTCTATTACATAGTTTGATTCAAATAATATCCGAACTTAACTTTGGTTACATAATTTACACAATTTTCTAAGTGATCAGTTTCGTTGGAGTGGATATACCTAAACCAATTTTCGCCACTGGTGAACTTCTAACTTAATTTTCTGAAAATCTGGTTTTCTTAGTCAACTAAGTAAGAATAACCGTTACACTCTTTTAATCTTTTATAATCAAGTATTCATATGGTAGTTATTTTTAGTCACTTTTTGGTCACTCATTTTCCAGGAAGTCACTTTTTTTCTCACTTATTCTATGATTCTGATCACTTTTCTCACTCTTTTCAAGGAATAAACCACTTTGAGGCCTGAGAACTGAACCTAGAAACCTTTTGTTATGGTAGTAGTGATTACGCCATGTAAGAGTATTGGATCATCTGCTTTTCGTGAAATAAAACTACAATACGAGTGACACCTAGTTTACATATATACATATAAACATAACCTCCAACCTTTCGTCTACGAGATAGTTAACACCGAACAGTGACACAGGGACACATCTCGACCATCATCATCACAACATGCAAAAACATCCCCGTCACATCTTTGCGCCTCGAACAGGAACACAACAGCTATATACAGCAGACGCGCTACATCTTTGGTGCCCGAACAGGGACCGAGGGAAGCCAAGTACCTCGGGGGCCCTAGGACCTTCGGGACTACGAGCGACGGGAAAAACTAACATCGGCTACGAGAGCGGGAAACATCGGCGACGTAGACTGAAAACTTCGGCAGTACTCGGCAGAGGTAACAGGAATTTTGAAGCTAACAGAAACTCAGTGCCACCCAATGAAAATATCTTTTGTGTGGATGCCTTGTTCAAGATTGTTTTTTTTTTTTTTTTTGTAGTGTTTTCAAATATCGTACAAGGACAATATGGGAAAGTACAGCCTTTTAGCATTGTTGGAGCGAGAGACGTTTTATCAACGGTGTGAACTGGAAACACTAGCAAAATTTGCATTCTTACATCTCTATTTTCTATGGTGTTTATACATTTACGACTAAATTCCTCTTAGGCTAATAGTATTAGAATGTGTTTATAAGCATTTTAAATTTTTTCTTATCAAAATAATAACTAAAAGAGCATAATTATTTTCTAAAATCATGATTACATTTCAATTTATAAATAAAAAATATAAAACTAAAACTACACATACAGCAATGTGCTACTGTAGAAGGAACAGCGCTCATATCGGCGTGAACTGGAATTAAATAACATGTCTCCTGTTTTTCTTCTGACTTTCCCATATTGTCCTTGTACAATATTTGGTGTTTTAATGAGACTGTATTTTTTTTTTTTTTTGTTCTTGCAAACAAACAACAAAATGTAAGGTTAGGTTTGAGGTAGGCCCAAGCCTACTCATATTTATACTGGAATGTAAATAAACATCATTGATTATCAGGATTTGGCAGGCTTGATCTGGGGCATGTTGGAGGCCCACAATAAGACTGTAGTGTCAGAATTGATTAGGTTAGGTAATGAGCTAAGTGGAATTGAAAATAAAATACAGGAAATTAAGGAAGAGGTAAAGGGTATAATAGCGGAACAGGTACAGGTGAATCAAGAAATTTTAGAAGGTGAAACAGAAATAGTGCAAGTAGGCCTAAGGGTAGAGAAGGTAAATAGGTGCAGAAAGGTAAAGTTGACGTAAAAGTAATAGATGTTGAAGTTGAGGAGGCTTTAGTAAACACAGAATGTACTAGTGATTATGATGAATAAGAAACTAAGCAGGTTGAGTATAAGGAGTATTTATCAACAGATAAAGGAGCTAATAAGGGTGTGATCAGAAGACAGTAACCCTTTAGGCCTGCCAAATGCAGCACAGACAGTAGCTGGGTGAAAATGCAGAGATGGGAGATCGAGAGAGCCTTTTGTCAGTTCGATAAAGCAGAACAAGATGATGAAATAGTGAGGAATGTTGAACAGTGGAGGGGGGGGTGCGAGTGTGGCACCAGGGTACTGTGAAATTCTAGAGTCCAGATATACTCGGGGTTGCACAGTGTTGGGAATGTATGGCACAGAGGAGAGTGCTGTACAAGGAAGTGAGTGAGCAGGAAAGTGTTGAGAAGTGGGGGGTGCAGGATTAGTTGAGAGGAAAGGTTAAGTTCAAGGGAGTTCTCAACTATGAGAAGTGGCAAGGAAAATCGAGTGTGAGATTATGGGACCTGCTGAAGGGCAGAGTAAGGGTGTAAATAAAAAGGGATTTGTGGAGATGGAATGATTTTTTTGTATAATGGAGTTAAAAAAATTAATTTTGTAGTATAATTTCCAATCAAGAATGTTTTGCTTAGGTTATGTTTCAAGTAAGTCTGTAGGGTATTGTTCTGCAAATAGTTATTTAGTTAAGAGATATTGTCAAGTCGTTTGTAAACAGTAGTTGTATGGAACAAAACATCTAGTAATTTTAGGCAGCATGGCAATGGTTAAAATAATCTGTACTAGTTTAAGGCATTTCTAATTTTTTTTTTTTTTTTTTTTATCAATCAGTACTTGCTGAAGCCTTATATTGAGTAAACACATCAGTTGGTTTTGTCTCGTAACTTTTTTCATTTGTGTGTTTGTGTTATTCTAGTGTTTGTTCTGATCACGGCCATAGAGGAACAGGTCTGGGCACTTGAGTTGAAAATTGACCCCGTTATGACTGATTGGCGCCACTGGCACTGTGGGGTTGTTTTAACATTGCGTAAATGGGTCTACAAGGAGCAAACTCGTGTCGGAACTGCTAAGAAAACTGCTAGTACGATGCTATACTGCGATGTTAAAACAATACTTCATTGCTAGTGGCACTATCAGTCATAACGGGGTCAACTCAATAGCATTGATAGACGAGTGTCCAGACCGGTACTTCTACGACCGTGGTTCTGATCGTAACTGCAGTTGTTTTTGTTGTGAAGCCTTAATAATAACTTTGTGAGTTAACTTGTTTATAATGAATAACTGTATTAGGAGACTGCACCATGCTCGTCATAAATGGAGATTAAGTTTTCTTTGTGAAAATTAAAGCAACTCTCATCAGAACTTTATATAATGAATTATTTAAGTGTATTGATGAGTTATGGAAGAGTAGCTTTATTACTATGTACCGAGTATGCAAATGTGAAATTTTATTTCGTTTTCTCCAAATTAATTCTGAATGCCACCAGAGCTGTAGCACAATAAGAATAATAATCTAGTGAGATCGTAATTAAGTTACTAGGGTAGTGGGTAATTAAGCCATTGTATTTGGTTTATTGATATTGATGTTTTATTTTGTTTTGAAGACTGGCAGTACCTCAATGAATTGGAAATTAATCTTTGAGCCTAATATTAAATAAGTTTGAGATTGAAATTAATATTTGAGGTGTGTGTGTGTGTGACCAGACCCGGACTGGGTAATTTCTGAAAGTTCATGGTAATCTTTATAACTTTGTACTTGAAAAAGGTTGTATGATTAAATGTTTACCTTTGAGTGGCCATCCATGGCCTGAGCTTAAAGAGAAGGGAGTGTTGTGATGAAGGTGATAGGCATGTGTGAAGCTTACCATGTGATGTAATTTGTTTTTTATGGATTAGGGAGCCTCGTCGTTGGTCCAAAGGGCTGTACCCTAGATGTGTTTGTAATATTTAGCCTCGTCATTGTACCAGTTATGATGTTAGCCTCGTCGTTGTTCCAATAGGCACTATAACTGTTAGAGTTGTATTTGTGGTGTTGGCCTCGTCGTCGTTCCAAAAGGCATTATAATGGTATTACTTGTAATGTGCCTCGTCGTCGTTCCAAAGGGCATGATTGAAATCTTTAGTTGGTGTTTGTTGGGGAACCTCCCCGTAAGGAGTATAAACATATTGTCTTAAACAAGTGCATTTTATCTATGGTATTTGGAAATATTTTGTGATGTTATGAGATTGGTAAAATTATTTTATTTGAGAAACTTTTGGGTATGCATACCTGTAAACAATGTTCTGTGTTAAGGAAAGAAAAAATGTATTCAAGTTGGTATTAATGAATTAGTTATAGCTTGTATTGGAATTAGTTGTAGCTTGTATTGGAATTAATTAAATTTTATAATCATGTATTTGGAAAGTAAGTTCAGGCTCATGGATATCTATAAAGTATTTCTTTCTTAATTAACTATAAATTTGTAATAACAGGGTACATGCCTATTCAGTATTGGTTCATCATGTGTTCGGGATGATACAACAGGATTCAATAACCTAGTAATTGGGGACATGATTAATTTACATTCATCTTTTCAAAATTTAAATATAACATAGTCAGGAATTTTAAAGTAGAGTCATTTGTTTATTTTCCTGGCTTGTTTGGTTTCAAATTGACCACAGTAAAATTTTAATAAGTTATGTTGACATAACTTTTTCTTGTACTTTAACTACTTTTGTTTTTGTTTTGAAAATTTTAGTATATTATTAAATTTTCCCTGGTGAAAAGAGTAACTTCTTGTGTTGCAAGTTTCTCCAGGCTGTAGGATTTCTGGCACCAACCTTGTGGTTGATCGCTTGCTTATGGAATTTCTTCATGAAGTAGGGTATTGCACCATGAAAGTAGTTCCACTGTTACGCACCTTTTCTCCCCAATCATTATACTTGTGACAATACTATTTATCAATTTGGTGTAAAAACTATATTAAAATTTTGGAATCCTTTGTGATAGGTTTTAAGTGTAATTTTGCTGTTTTGGGGGAAATTGGAGTATGTTGTATCACTCCACCGAGGTGCGCTATTTGTTACCATGTCCGTTGCCGTGAACGAATCAATAAGCGTCTGTGTTGCAGGATACATACACATACATACACTAATATACATACACACATAAGTACAAACAAAAAAAACAATATCAGAGCACACTGCACATACTAATTAATAAACAGAAAACAATGTCACACATACGAAATTAATAAAAAATAAATAAATAACAATAAATAATAATAAATAATTAAAGTAACACCAGAACTTATAGCACATGCTATTCAACATGTACACCAAAAAATACAAAATTACATCAAAAGCACATTGCATATAGTTGCTAATCAAAAAGACTCTGGAACAATAACCATGACTAATCATCATTTAGATCAAGATTCTAGGTAAACAGATCCTACAATTCTAGGCTTCCAAATACTTGTGTGTGGATACACACCTTCTTTGTTTCATTACTTAATTATTTTTGCAGTTTTTAGCTCAGTAAATTATGTGTCTCTTTATTAAACATCTTAAGTGACTTAATTTTATCTTTACTAACGTAACCTACTTTATAACTTTGTTTTTACTAAGTAAAAATGACATCAGATCCTTCTTTACTGACCTAAAGGTGTTGTTATCAAAAACTTGGCTTGGAATTTCATTGTACACTTTTATTAGGTTATGTCTGATTCATTTAATTCCAAATGTGGTTGAGTTTTTGGATTCATAGTGTATTTTCATTTTACGTCTTGTTTGATACTAGTGTATTTCAGAGTTCAGGGCAAATTATGTATTTAATATTGTTAATCCTTTGTATTCTCTGTTCACTCTAAGTGGAGTTCTGAAGTAAACAAATAAAGTAATACCATTGAACTTCGCTAGCTTCTAATTGGCTCAATTTGTGCAGCGCACCGACGTACTACTTCCAACCGACAAAACTGGGTACAGTCGTTATCATAGAAAACAACAACATCCTATATATTTGTTGTGTACTGTAGTAGTTGTGTTGGGCAGTGGGATATTTGGTGGTGCAGGTTGGCACCATCGCCAACAACAACCTACTCCTGCCAGTTGCCCAGATGCTACCGTCATGAATGTGTGTGCGAGAATTAACAGTTGGCGACGAGGTTAAAAATCCGTATTGGGTGAGCACAGACATGGCTCTAATTGAAGCCATCGGCGAGTTCGCGCACGAAAAAGAGTCGTGGAATTCGTATCGCGAGCAGTTACAGTTCTACTTTATCGCAAACAACATCAAGGAGGATGATGCCAAGCGGGCCGTGTTGTATACTGTGTGCGGTGCTGATTTGTATGGGCTGGTGACTTCACTGGTCACCACAGTCTACTGCGTCGGTATCGTTGACGGACGTATACACGAAACTAACAAATCACTTTCACCCTAAGCCCTGTGAAATCGTGGAAACTTTCAAGTTTCTGAAACGCGACCAGAAAGAGGGGGAGCCAGTTGCAGTGTACATTGCTGAGCTCCGAAAGCTAAGTACCCATTGAAATTTTCCGGACCTCGATAGGATGCTGCGTGACCGGCTTGTTTGTGGCATAAGGGACACAGTGATATAACAAACTCTTCTCGTTAAGGAGAAGTTAACCCTGAAAGAAGCGGTGGACATTGCGACGGCGACGGAAGCGACGGGACGTAATATGGCGGACTTGAGAAGCAGTACAATGGTGGAAGAGAATGAACACAAGATAACTAGTGGAGGCTGAGGAATTGCAAATGGGGCGGGCTCGGTAAAGTCGAACAGTGGAACAGTGGAAAGACAAAGGAAGGCAGTAAGGGATGCCAGGGGTAACCAGTTTTGTTGGTGCTGTAATGGTCAGCATATAGTGGATAAGTCCCGGCATATTAACACGGTATGCCGTTTCTGTGACAACAGAGGGCATCACAAAGAAAAAGCAGCAGGCAGGTTCAAGTAAAAGGGACATAAAGCATTTAGATTCGACACAGGAGGTGCAGCAATTTGAAGAGGGTGATTCAGAAGGGGCAAATATGCAGTATACAATGTACAACATGCAGAGACAAATGCCAAGGAAACCATGGTGTGTGGAAGTGTTACTTAATGGGCAATCAGTGGTCATGGAGGTTGATACAGAGGCAGGTCGTTCTATTACTAGCGGGGAAACTTTCAAATCCTTGTGGCCTCAGGAACCTCCACTAATGAAGAAAGACATGTTATTGAGAACTTGGTCCTGTGAATACCTAAGAGTGTTGAGTGTTATGGAAGTTGCAGTACAGCTTCAAGGGCGTGAGCCAGTGATGCTGGAGCTGGTAGTGGTGCAAGGGCAGGGGCCAAACTTGCTAGGATGTGATTGGTTTTAGACACTAGGTATTAGGTTGGTGGGAGTGAACAAGGTTAGGGAGGACCTGTCAGGACGGTCTGTTAAAGAATTTCCAGAAGTTTTTCAAGTGGACAAGCTAGGAAGATATATAGGGTCACAAGTCACCATCAAAGTGCCATCAGACTGTACTCCAGTTTTCAGGAAGAGCCGGCCGGTACCGTTTGCAATGAGAGACAAGGTGAGCCAGGAAATAGAGAGATTGGTGCAGCCATGGGCGTCGCAACCGGGGGGGAGGGGACACGCCACCCCCCCCCCCCCAATAATAACAGTCTTCAATTTTGTCCCCTCCAATAATATATTTAGTTTCGTAGTAATTTTAAACGTTATTTCTGTGATGTAACCCATATGTTGCGCATGATGCATATAATCCAATCGTGTTAATGTTAGCTATTTTTAATTCGATGTTCGTGTAAAACACACACACAAATGCTCGGTTATTTGCTACCAGTAAAGTTGATGGGGAATTAGGTGAAGTAATTTTAAGTTGTAATGTCTTACTACGTGTACAGCGACGAAATTTTTGCATTGTTTGAAGAAAAAACTAGTCCCCATGACAGTCACCTGTTTTCGTGTTGATTTTTTCTTCTACGCCTGATTACCCACTTCTCAGTCCATTCTTTTTGTCGAGGGAAACGAAAGTAGCGAATATCTGACGTTTTTCCGCTATTATTGTTACAGCCGTAAACTGAACAATGTGTCCTTTTTTTGTTTGTACAAAGCGAACGCACATCAGCTTCGTACTGTGTAACCCTAGCTGGGCGAGTAAGGGCTCCATGACGTCATACCTAGGGCCGGCTGCGGGTCGGGGTGGGGGGAAGATGCGCACGCACTTGTCGCCACTCGCCAGTGTGTCGCCGTACTTCATTGTTGGTTGTTGAGTGGCGAGTTGGAACTGGGTGTGCATGCTTCCTCAGTTGTCATCGAGGCACTGGCACAAGATATTAAGCGTGCAGTATCACAAGGGAAAATTACTGCTTTCTTCATACTATGTTTACTCACACTTTCGTGTGGCTTTCTTTGTTCACAGTGCCTCTTAGCCTAGGCCATCCCGGCGCCCGGCCCCCATGGGCGAGGGGAGAGATCACGCTCTGCCACGCAGTGTACTTCAGCTAACAGTCTGTTGGAACCGCGCGAACCCTTTCGCGGAACGCAGAACTGCGCCTCCATGTCACCTACCAAAGGAAGACAGAAGCTAGCGAGAGAGCCAAGGGCCACCCATCCCCGG
>PNEQ01031397.1:0-15003 GCA_003012365.1 Medauroidea extradentata
TTTTCAAATTTTGAAATTTTTTATTTCACATAAATATTTTTGTAACGGGTTTTAAATGCTACAAGCCATAGACCAGGACATGTGGTTTTGATGTGATTTTTTTCATTTCATTATGTTATCTGGTTTTCAAGTTTTGTATGAAGTAAAAACACGCAAATTTTGACTTTGAAGTGCCATTACGGGAAAACTAGATGAGCTATTTTTTTTCCGTTAGAAGTATGTGTACTCTCAAGTAATGTGTACAAAACTAACACTATTTCATACAAGTATAAAATTATGTTTTTTCCACACTTGAACAACCTTAACGACAGTAAAGATCGTGGTTGTCGACAAGTGAGTGAGTGTTTGATCGTTACGGCATCGCAGACACTGCGGTAACTTTGTGACTAGATTTCCTACCCTCGTTCCTCTCTCGAGACCATGTCCCCGCATACAACCTCACAACGGCAACGGCTGCGCAGCAGAAAAAGAAACTGTTGGCTCTGGAGGCGAAATGCATTGTCGTATATAATGATGTGCTTCATAATACATTATCAAAAATAACACGCAAACACACAGGCCCTACTGTATTCAGATGTCCCGAAGTTGAAATGTTCTTCAATGCTTCTAAATTTTGAGTTAGTCCAGTAATACACACTGCAATAAATAACATACATAGTCGAATTATATTAGTTGTTCCAAGATCTCTATGTTTGATTACTGAACAACTCTAAATTACTTACACGGTCGTGTCAAATAATAATTTGTACTTCTCAGGAGTACATACGTATTTTATTTTATGTTCCATTACTTAACCCCAGAATGTTTTACCAAATCATAAAAGCGTTATTTGCTATACGTAATCAGAATTATGTTCTTGTTAGTTTTTTCTTTTGCGAATATGAAAATTCGCGTTAAGTACAGAAATAGCTGAACCGGTTAGTTATTTGAAGTGTAGCGTCAAGGCCTTGTTACGGAGTTTTGCAGTGATTTCGAAAGAATTTTTTATTGCTACCTAATAATCATATCAACATTTCGCTGCACAGTTTTGACACTTATATGTTATAATTTGTAGCTGAATTTTTTTGTATAATTATACTGAACTGTTTTTTAGATTTCATTACCCAAAGTACCACGTTTTTCGTCGTGAAAATAATCAAAAATGAAAGAAATTATTTTTTTGCTGGCGAATGGTACATTATTTTAAAAAACGCGCCCACGGTATTGTACATCTCTGATATCTCATTAACCGAGAAAGCTATCATATTTTTTTAACTTTATAATATTGCCCAAAGAAATGCATATTTGGGAATGTTTTGATTTTGCGAAATTCGAAAATTAAGAGGTTGAAAAGCCGTAAAATATGTTTTTCATTAATCCGTGATTTCTCCTAAATCATTTTAGATAGCGAGATGATTTTTTTCTTTAAAGTGACGCTTAAGTAAATATCTTAAAAGTGTTTTTAAAATTTTTCTAAATTCGTCCTTTAAAGCTCTTCAAAAAATACAACGTGTTTTTAATTAACCCCCCTTATCTCCTAAACCAGAGGTAATATTGAAATGGTTTTTGCATTAAAAAAATCTTACGTAAATATAAAAAAAGTTGCTTCAGGGTTTTTCCAAATTCGTCCTTGAAATCTGTAAAATATAAAATGTGTTTTCAAATAACCACCTGTATCGCTTATACCCGTTGAGATATCGAGATGATTTTTGATAAGAATGAAGCTTATGTAAATATCTACAAATCAAATTCAGGATTTTATGAAATTCGAAAATTAAGTATGCGAAAAGCTGTAAAAAATTTTACAGTCTCTCGAAAAAAAGAGATTGATCACGGAGAAATAATTCAACTGTTGTTTCGTTTTGCCAACTTACTCATAAATAAAACCTATTTGGACTGTAGCCTGTACATACGAAAGAGTTATCACGGCCTGCCTTTAAGCATTCACTCAGGAACTGTATTAAGTTTGTAGTGTGGGAGGGGTGGGGTTACGGGTTCGTATACCATGCAAGATTTTGCGATGGGAATTCCTATGACATCATACGAGCATATTGCGCGCTATTTACACTGAGCTAAGACAATTTATAGTTCACTGTTATTGAGTACGCTAGCTGTTAAATACCTTAATCACATAATTTATCCAGAGTTACTATTTACATTACATAATTTCACGCGGGCAAAGCCGCAGTCGTCCAGCTAGTTCGTAATATAATAGAGAAAATGGTAACCGTACATGTATGTCACAATTTGAACTTATCACCATTTATCACACACACACATAGAAATTTTTTGAAACCATAAAAAGGCAAACGTAAACTGCCTGCCGGTGTTGAGTTAGTTTAGTTTTACATATTTAAAAGGTGTACGACACTTTCTTCTTACATTTTGTCTTTAAATTGCTAATCTTGACACCTGTAGTATCAAAGGTTTCTTCATCACATTACCCTCCGACTGTATTTCTTGTCGCGAAATTGTGGCTGCCAGCGATTGCTGACACCGGATGTCAGTAGAGACCGGAAGTTTTCGCTGAAATATTTTTGCTCCACTTTGATTCAAAGCCTTGTGCGCACACCTGCAGCTGTATTTGTTGACTATTGGCAGCGTGACCTTGCGCAGGAACTTTTTTCATTTGACTGCGCCAACCAGAACCAGGTTACTGCGTTCCGACACGTCTGTGATTTGCGGGTAAAACCCAGGGGCGTCATTTAGGGTTTTTTCTTGGGGAGGGGGATGGGCAAGATTTTTTTTTCCCTGACAGTGACCTTGTTGCATCTTTTTTATTACTTATGCATAAATTAGAAACTTTAATAATATAACTTCATATTTATGTGTTTACGTTAGCATTATTTAAATAACAAAATACAAAACATATATTTTATACACTTAAAATTTTAAATCCAGGAGGAGGGGTATTTGTCCCCCTGCCCTCGTAAATGACCCCCCGGTAAAACCCTTAGACGCTGAGAGTTAAAACATCCAATCACTGACTATGACGAAGAACTGCAGATGTGCAAGTAGTGAGGCACTGAAACAAAGTGGTTCAAAAATCATTTCACGAAAACCTCTACGGATATGACATCATAAAGAAACTCTGAGTACGTCTCACCATGTCAGAGAGTCGTTAATACAGAAAATAATTAAGACTTCAATAAAAATTTTTAGAAACCACAAACGACTGAACAGATTTCCTTGAATCATAGTTAAGAACACTCTCGACCAAGTCAGCTTTCAAACAAAAATTAAACCGCATCAAAATAGGTCCATTTGTTTAGGAGCTACGATGCCACAATAAGACACGCAGATAAAAACATAGACACGTCCAACTTATAACACCCTTCTCTTTGCGTCGGGGGTTAAAAAAGAGCTTTATCGTATCGGAAAACTAACAATTGGCCACTAGGCTCCACGTGCGTGTGGAATGTTCTTTAAATATACCCACAGCAAGGAAATTACACTAAAAATAGCGTATGTCAGGGCGTGTGCTTGTCTGCAGAAATTGGGCGAGTTTTAGAATTTTTAATCGCGTATGCCTTAAGGACGACAGTTGCACGTCGCCTGTATACACGTGATGCCGAATTGGTGTACAGTTATATTTTTTACGACTCGCATGAATTTTACTATAAGTTGTAGCATTTAAAGAAATAAACAGTAAATATAAAATCAATGTGTGTCTGAATACAACGACAACGTTCTTGTATTTTGATAGCACTAATTTATTCATTTTATACTTGCAAAATTAATTTTGGTAGCTCAGAAGAAACTTCGAAAGTTCGATGTGAAATGTTTCTTAAATGCTTTCTATGCCTATGTGTAATTTCAAAACATTTTGAAATTTTTGTGTGATGTTTATCTTCATCGACTAGTTGGGGATTTTAATTCCTCCTAAGACTCATCCTTCTTCACTGTATGAAATTAATTTATGTTAACGACAATTCTTCGTGCACCTTTGGTTAGCGTATCAACTGCAAACTTTAATTTGAAATGCACAACTTTTATTTCAAGATAAAAATTCAAGTCACTGCGATGCGATGTTAGTGCTAACGTAAACAGAGGAACATTATTGCTGAAGTTATGTGCAAACATTTATGGATGAATGAATCTTATAAATATTATGGTGGAAGGAATTAATTAATTTTACTTTTATTACCGCTTGTCCGCGAGCTTCCCAACCTCTGAGTACTATAAACTTTGCAGTACCATCTTGTATATTTTACAGTATTATAATTTATCCAAATGTAGTTTTGGTTTATGCTTGGTAAAATAGTTATGGTAGCTTAAAAAAAAAGTAATGAGATGACACTAGATGAGAGAAAGAAAAGAAATACAGATAGAGAGAGAAAAAAAAGAGAAAGAAAGTGCGGTGGAGAAATAGTTTATTTAAATTCCTCTGTTGGCGCAAGGACGGTGTTACAGCGTGCCACACACATTATTTTTTATACGAAACCGCTTAAATTATCTACAAAAATACCACACACTTGAAACTGCGCTTCTATAATTTAAAAAATTCGGCATGCTTGTTAGAAACATTGTTTTACAACATTTGATTACGCACCGGCACCAATTACAGAGTTTATTGGAAGTGATGAAGTAGGCCTACATTAAACCTTAAAAAAAAGTTTCAGATTAGCAAAACAAAATATAGTTTTTTAATAGTCAGTCGCGTAGTCTTAAAAATTCCACACTGAAAAAAAAGCTTATTGGTCACATCAAAATAGTTTGTCATTATGGACCCTATCAAATGTTTTGATTTTCCTGGCCTCCAATAAAGTTTTGTAGTAAGTACAAAAACATTTTGTAACCACCACAAAATATTTTGCTGTGGTCTATATTGAAAAAACATTTTGTGGCCACCACAAAACATTTTTTTTTCTGTGCATTGGTCGATGTCTGAGGATGTTTGTTAGATTTCTGTGATTTAACACACAAAAATGGTGCTGGATAATGCGTAAAACGGCCTACCATTCCTCAGCCACCTTCCCTATTCGCATTTTTGCTATAAAACTTTATGCACATTGGATTTACGTGTAACATAATAGCCGATAGGAAATGAAAATTTAAATTGTTTTTTATTTCATCTACTCCAGTTTCATACGTCGTAAATAGTCGTACTGGTACATCAGTAAAGACATTAAGGGGCCTCCCTACATGCGCTTCAAATGCGTTGCAGCGAGTTACGGCTATTCTTTTCTTTTGACAGACCTATTTAACGTGCATTATGATTTTACTTGTACGAAAAAAAGCACACGTAAAACTATGTCATTATAGTTTTAATAATTCGACACTTTCGTTACAAACATCATTTTCAGACCTCTCATAAATGCCAAAATGGGTTTTCCATGATGCCGTACCAGAAAAAATAACAACCGCATTAAAAAAACACAACTATAGAAACAAGAGTTAGACTTTGAGCTATGCTGCCAACAAATAAAATAACGTGGTCACTGTTTAAACTTTCGTAAGGAAAAGGATAATAGCAAAACACTGCTCGCCAGCTGAGTGGCTTGCGCGGAGAGGCGATAATGTAGTACATACACTGGTCAACGACACCCTTACCTTACTGCTCATGCCTCACAACACAAACACAGCCTATCTAGGGAGGCCCCTTAAGAACCGAATGCATAAAGCAACGTAGCCAACTAATAGTTCACAACAGCTGTGGAGCAGAATGCTGGGTTCCTTCGTTACTCATTAACTCTGTGTTAGGTTATAGTGTCATGCTTGGAAATAGAGAATATTCTTTGAATGTTAGCACATCTGTAGTTGATTAAAACGTAACTTTCTCACCAATGAAAAATATTACGTGGTCCCAAATTTGGGGGCGTTATAAAGTAACACCGATCCTCCCCCCTCCCAATAAAATGGTGGTCCGGGTGCCCTCCTCCGAGAAAATTTGCATTTTAAGTTGCAAAACGGTGATATTTAAACAGTTTCCGCCAGGTAAGGGGCAGCTGCATCCCATGTCACTACTCTGCCTAGTGTAAGTTTAAACATTGGTGCTTTGAGGGTGGTGGTGGGGGGGGGGGGGGGGGGGGGGGGGGGGGGGGGTGGTCGGGCCCGTTGCCCCCATCCATGCGTGTGGCCCTGCGTAGATGTCATCGCTTCGCTGGACGGGCTGCATTCGCACGCTCGGCCAACAAGAGGAAACACGGCTAACGACTTGATGGGGGCAGTCAAGGTTTGATTCCCAGCTGGAGGAAGTCTTGATTGGCGACTTTCAAGTGGCTTAGTTGGTTCGCTAAACTACGGTTGGTTTGTTCACTAGTGCGGGCCATCACGGCTCGCGCAGGTGCATTGTGGGTGGGAGCGTCGGCGCCAACCGACAAAAGTTGCATTTTTGTCAGTGGTCCGTTGACATGCCACCGAACCGGAAGAGATACTGATATAAAAAATAACGCCGAAAACGTTTAGATACTGAAATTCTAAGCAGTCTACACTTTACTTTTAAAAATCTAGAAACAGTTTTGCTATTAAAAATAGTATATATTTTTTGCATTTATGACACATTCTGTTAGCGTATATATTGAAATATTGTTCCTAAATCGAATTGACACTATAAACAGTTCATATATATATATATATATATATATATATATATATATATTACAGTAGAAAAATGTTCGATTACAAAGTTGATAGAAACTATTTTCAAAGTCTATTTTTTTTTTCTGTTTCGGCCTTCATATTGCTGTAAATTTCACGAAATGTTCTTGGCGTTAATTTACAAATCTTCTCCTCGCACTACTGCAGACTGATTCGCGTAACAAAACTTTGAAACTCAGTTCCTATAATTAGGGACCCCTAATTATAGGAACTGAGTTTCAAAGTTTTGCCCTCATTTCGTTTCAGCTTCTTATGTGCACATCAGCAGTTCTGTTTCATGGTTATTGGCAGCGTGTTCATGGCTATCATTTGAGTGAGTCAATTATAATACCGTTCATGCAACACCACACGTCTGCGATTTGCCGATAGAATCCAATGAACCGCGAGAGTTAAAATATCCAATCACTGACCACGGAGCAGAACTGCAGATGTGTACGTAAGGCACCGAAACTAAATGAGGCAAAGTTCTTTTCGCGAAAAACAGGGGTCCCTCCCTACCTATAATTTCAGTCTTATGTAGCCTGCCGTACACACAAGCAGACCTGCATCTAATATATACAATTCTCGTGTCACAGTGTTTGTTTCCATACTCCTCCGAAACGGCTTAACCGATTTCAATGAAATTTTGTATATACATTCGGTAGGTCTGCGAATAGGTTTTTGTCTATTTTTTATACTCCTAAGTGCTATTGTTTAGTAAATATTTTTAATTTATTTATGTGACAAAACATCGTTTGTCGGGGCAGCTAGTAATATTATATATTTTACACTAATCGGTGGAGTTTGCTTTGTCACCTAGATAGTTAAACAGCGGAGATCATCATAAACAACAACAGTTAATGCTATCGGATAAGTAGAGGTTGGGAAATTTCGCGAATTCATTGACCTGCATGTTAGAATCAAATATCCTATGCATACTCAAGTTTCGACCATTTGTCCACCTGCGCCTACTCGGCGGAACAGCAGACAATGAACGAATAGACAGGACTTGGGTATGCGTAGATATGACAATGAATTGTAATATTCTAATAATTGAACTCGCGAAATTTTCCTTTCATCTCGGTATAGGTCGGTTTACAAAAGACCAGAATTGTCTCTAGGTAGGCCTATATGTATGTAATATTAAATTATATATAAGTATGGAAGTTTTTACAGCAAGTGTTTGATTTTAGCTACTAGCTCAGTCATAGGGGGAACATTTCTCAACTTTAGTGCCCAGGCATGTTGTTTAAGAGGGGGGGTTCACCGAAAAATGTAATTGTTTTAATAATTTTTGATATTTATACGAGATTTGGTTTGTTTTGTACACATGGATTGTGACTATATTTTCTACTGTATTGAAAATGTTCTAGATTTCATAATTTTTGTATAATGGCTTGTCGGAAGTCTAAATTTCCGTAAAACGCTTTTATGCTCGAAAGTAGAATCGCCTGACTTACCCAAACGAAATAATTCACACAGAAGAGCAGTATCACAGGCTACACCAAGAAAAACATTACTGGATTTTTTTTGTATAAATATTATGAATTTAGAGCATAAACATTAAATTTTTTTAAAACAAAAAAATATCTGAAGCTGCTTTATACATGCCTTGGTGTAGTCAGTGACACTGTTCTTTAGTGTGAATCATTTAATTTGGATAAGTCAGTTGGTTTTTATTTCTTGTTCTAACCCGTTTTATGCAAATCTTGGGTTTCAACATGCTAATAGGTACAAATACTATGAAAGCTAACAAATTTCCATTACAGTAGAAAATAGTCATGGCGTGTGTACAAAAAACCCATATACCGTATAAATATTAAATTATTTGTAATTTCCGGTGACCTCGCTTGTTTAAGAGTCAGTGCACCTGGAGCGTGGGCCTTGCTGTAACGTGGTACGGAAAATATTTTTCTTGTATAATAATTAAAAATGTTTCCAGTGCGTTTATCAACGAAAATACACACTTCAATCTGTGTCCCTGTGGTTAAAAAAATGACGTCCGCTAATTAAAAACATGATTACCAAGCTCCTCAAAATGCCTTTTTCATGTTGTTCTAGCTGAAGAAATATCAACCGTAATCATAAAACAAAATCATAGAAATCTGCAATTGACTTTACCACATATTTCCCACAAATAAAATTACACGGCCATCGCTTGAAGTCCCATTGAAAAACACAGTCTACGATAACAATGCACGCTAGTTTAATACTTCGCGCCTAGAGGCGATGAGGTGTTTGACGGACGTGTTATAGGCTATTTAGAGCCACGATTTTATGGGGAAAGATTTTTGCAACATTTGGTTTCAATGCGTTGTTGCTAGAGGTACGTTAATTTCGCAAATACGTTCCAGGTCAGGTTGAACGCCAAAAATATATACTTCATAAGACCTGAAAAATTTGCGTTTTCTTTTGGCCCCAAGCTAGCATTCCAGCAACTATATATTCGAGGCACTTTCGCAATTGGCCCGTGACTTATCAGACACTTCCTGGGAGTCGCTTAGCCAATAGTACAGAAGCAACTAAATGCAGGCCCGTATCACTGCGTCATAGAGCAGCCAGTGAGTAGATAATGTCTGCTTGAATACACACATGTTCTTGGAGGCTAGCCTAGACGTCAGTGAACACGCGAATTATTCCGGTCTCTAATAATCACGTGTGTGATTAGCTGGCGGCTGTCACGAAACGCTTTTGACTACTGCAGGCATGAAGTAACTAAGGAAATGATTCATAGAGCTATCGCTTGTAATGTTGTAAGCCAATGACTAATCGACTGTGTCCAGTGCGTGTACAGGACTGAGCAATCTAGGCTACTGCCAGATGAATCCGCGAAATTGACATACCTCTAGTCATGTGCACATCTACAGTTATGCTACATCGTCTGCGATTGGACGATTTTACTCTCTCTTGCGATGGTAAATTACAGACGTACGGAGTCACCAAAACCTTATTCTGATTGGTGCAGTCAAATGAGAAACTTGTCCGAACGAAGACACGCTGCCAATAACCTTGAAGCTAAGCTGCCGATGCGCGCGTGAGACACTGAAACAAAGTGGGGCAAAAATATTTTCGCGACAATATCGTGGCCATAGTTATATTATACTTTTCGCCTTCCCCGTTTCCGTGGCCAAACGTAAAAAAAAAGCTAGCTAGCGTCCACAAACTCTTAATGGCCGAGGTCGTGTGTGTTGTGGATCGGTGTTCCGGGCTAGTGGCGTGTGAACGAAGGCTGGCTTGCACAAGCTGCTGTATCCCACGTGAGGTGCAGGAAGTTGGGCAGGGCAGTACAGCTCCATATTGTCACATGGACAGTGGAGGGCCGTGGGCGATTCCGGCCGCCGAGCCCTCGTTTGTCCGGTGACCCAGCGTCGTCCTTCGCGGCGCCTCCTCCCTTACCTCGCCTCTCTCTCCTAGAGGGTGCAGTGGCGAGCTCCTGTACTCTCGCACTACTTCAGTACAATTTGACACTTATGTGCAGTAAATTTCGCTGATTCAATTACCCCCATGCTAGAAACCATTGTAGCCTACTATGCATATTCAAGCCCCGTCTATTTGTTCATTGTCTGCCGTTCCACTGAGTAGAAGCTAGTGGACAAATGGCCGGGACTTGAGTATGTATAGGATAGTTGATACTAACATGCAGGTCATTCAATCAGCGAAATTTTCTGGCCCCTGCTTATTAGGAATGGCACAGCCAAATGAGAGGTGTCTCTGCACAAATATAGGCAGTTCGGGATAAAGTGAGCCTTGCTGAATTTATATTGAGAGGTACAGCATTGGTTTACCTGGAATTTGAAGTAGAGATTGATAACTATCGGTATCTGCCATAGCCGCGACGTGTGTACAGGACAAACGAATCAGGTAAAGTCATTGCAGGAGAGCTGAAAGTGCTATTAAAACGACCCTTGTTAGCAGGGTTGCCATATGAAAGGTTACGACCTTCTAATAAAGATGGCTATTGAGCTGCTCCTTCATTCTATCAACAATGGATGACGTGACTTTAAGGCCATGATCAATAGTGTCACTGCTTTTACGGCAATTATTTATTTAATCCTAAACGAGAGCACATATCGAAAAACTGTTCCATAGTTTTGTCAAAAACAGTTTATTTTATGTTAACAAATTTTTTTCAAGACCAAACACGCAACGGTTTCAGATAATTATGCAATTGAGGAAATTCTCATTAATTAACAAACTAGCCAAATCTGTATAGTTTATTTACCTTGAAAAATTAAACTAAGCAGTAAAAACAATTGTTAAAAAAGTTATGTAACAGTTTTTCGATACGCGCTCTCGTTTAAGAATGATGCTGGATTGTGGCATTAAGAGTAAGTGATAGTCACCATGTTGAATTTTTATATTTTGTGCCATAACTTTTCTTCTGGGCATATTTTTGGAACTTAAACCTAACTACGGAATAGAATACACGCTGATAGCATTTTAAACACAGTAATTTTTTTTGTCGTTACTGTTGTTACAGATTGAATTGCAGTTAGAAAGTTATTACTTTTTTTAACGGCAATCCTATCTGTAAAAAACAGTGACGGAAAATAAAGATTTAAGGTTTCTAAAATTCTTTCAGTATGTATTCTATTCCGTAGTTAGGTTAAAGTTACAAAATTTACCCAGAAGAAAAGTTATGACACAAAAAAAAAAATTCAAGATAGTGACTATCACTCTCTCTCTCTCTCTCTTAAGGGTGCCGCGTACCACACGCTTCAGATTCGTTGTAATGTGCCGGAAAACAGACTTTTTTTTTTCAAAAGAAAGTATTTCACATGTGCCCGCTGTGCTCACTGTACGATAAGATAACACACTTCAAACAAGTTCGGGATGTCATTTTCAAGACTAATTACAAGCAATGTTTCCAAGCCGTCTAACGTAGCTAAAAATTGCCTTTTTCAGATTGCCGACCTTCTAGATCTACTTACCAGATGTATACGAATTTCAGATTGGGACGGGCACTGAACTTTGCTACAGACTTTCCACCATTAAGAATATATGGCCATCGCTTAGTGTCCCATGGTAAAAATAGATCGTGGGGAACCTTGCATGCTTGTTCAATGCTTGGTTCTTAGTGGCGATATTGAGGCCTAATACTTTTTTTTTCTGTATTAGGGTTGTCTTTTTGATCACAAGTACACATTTGCTTCGTTTTCATAAGCTTAAGTTTGATTTGCTGTCTCATAACATACCTATGATAACTAATGTATAAAATAAAAAAAATGCTGTTATTGGTCAGGCCTATTGTGCGCTTCAAGGTCGATTTTATGGCTCCATTGCTTTTGAGCCTCTATTGGGCAGGTAGGCGGCGTCCTTAAGGACTTGGGCCCGAGTTTCTAGGCTTACGAGATAATTATTTTTTTTTTAATCCATACGAGAGTCGATATCGTAAAATTGCTTCGTAACTTTTTTGCAAATTGGTTTTACTACGCAATGTAATTTTTTGAGACAAACTGTAATTTATCAATTAAAAGGAAATTTCGTTAATTAACTAATTAGCAACTATTTTGCAGTCTTCTGATTTGACAAAATTAGAGTATGCAGTTTAAATCTGTCATAACAAAGTTACGAAGCGATTTTACGATATCGGCTCCCATTTATGTTTTAAAAAATAATTGACATTAAATGCGAAGAAACTCGGGACCGTGCCCTTAAGAGAGTGTGGTAGATAAATAAGCGATGAGTTCTACAATTGAGATGTACACTTTTTTGAAAGTCAGTATAGAAAAAAAAAACTACAGAACAACAATCCTAGATAATTATATTTGCCAACTTTGTTTGCAAACATTAACCTGGAATGATGCATTTGTTAAGAGTGATTTCTTGCGCGCAATTAAATGTACGAGATTTCGGTGTCAGAGACGGTTCTTAAGTTATACGTTACTCGAGGAAATTTTTTGCTCAGAAAATTGGCGAAAACTATTGTCTAGGATTGCTGTTATTTAATTTTTGCAAATTGGCTTTGAGTAACCTACAAACCTGAACTGATGCTTTTAGCACTGAATTATATACCACGCACTCTTAACATTGTGTGTTTAGAAATGCTTTATGCAGCATAGCATGTTATTTGTAGATAACAGGTTTTCTCTTTTATCTTGCTTAGCTTGGAGTGTCCCTTATCGGCGGAGTATTTCTGCCCCATGCGTATCTACCGCTGGAGGACGCAGTTTATAGTCACTTATCTATACCCGAAGACCCAATGTGCTAAGTTGATCGATGCGGCTTACATTACTGGTGGAATATGACTACAGCTCTGGTGACCAAATGTTTCTTGCCGCTGTCATCGACCATCAACAAGCACATACAGAGAAATGCAGTATAGGGGTCAACATCTTTCTTGACCGCAGTACCTAAGTTCACACTTTCATATGCGGGTCTGCATTGGGTCAACACTTTGAGAACTGCACACATTTTCTGAGATCAAGGCAAGATAGGAGCGAGTCGCGTGGCAAGGGCACCAGTACCAATGAATGGTCTCTGTATTCCCAGTTGCCTCCGTCCTATTGATCCATGCCACACCTGACACGCCCACTCAAACGCGCTGTGTTCATGGTTGACTAGTCGTATTTCAGTCGACGGGAAACTTAGTTGACGGTGCTCCGATCAATGGTTCCAAACATGATTGACATGAAATAGCGTGTTCATCGCACTAATGTACAAAACTCAGTTTTTTTCCTTCGATAAAGTGAAAAATTAAGTAATTGCTGACGCAGTTGTAAAGATATTTTGCTGTATCAGCAAACACCTTGCGAGAAAATGAAGATATCTTTGTTTTTTTTGACGGGTAAGGAAATTTTCGTTGAAGCGTAGCCCAGTAAAGCTGGTGCATAGAATAATTACACTTTTTTCCCTGATTTTTTTACAGCATTTGCCATCTCTCCGTCCCCAATTTCTACTTTGTCCTGTCAGACATCTCGTCTTCTAGTAAATAAATTGTATTCATTGCTTTGCGTCCTCCTCCGACCATATTTGTGGCTTTCGCCTCTTCCTATGCTCTGTTGGTAACCATTCTAGCACTTTCCTGGGCCATCTGTCCTCATTCATATTTTTGATATGACCAAACCAATTTAGCTGACGTTTTTCTATCTCTTCGTGTGTTTTCTTGTCCATGTGCATGTCCTCTCGAATATCTTCATTTCTAGCTCCATCCCATTTTGATATTCCACAATTTCTCAAAAATACATTTCTGTTACCATAAATTTATTCTTATCAACCTTAGTAACAGTCCACACTTCCGAACCATATAGTATAAAATTTTCTACAAGATATATGCATATATGTAATATATATAATATATTTGCCTATACATGTTTTAGTTATCCTTTTGATATTTTTATTCCAGAGAAGTGAATTACGCTACTGTATTTAAAATACCCCACCCCAATATCTTGTGTGTGAATTACGTGTCTTCCAGCTGACTGCCTTAGTTCTTTGGTTTGTGTGTACACGGTATTATATCGTATGCACATGCATTCTTTTCTGCCACTAATAAACTGTGGAACCAACGGCGAAGCTTGGTCGTGTTAGACCCGACTTGGTCACGTGGCATTGACAGACGTGCAGTAATCGATCGACCAGTAAGAGTAGTTTCCTATGACTGGAATCGTGTTACTGGGTAATTCGTTCGTTTACTGTAGAACGCTACTGGCTGGAGATTCACCTGGTTTTCGCGAAAAGAATTTCGCCCCACTTTGTTTCAGTGACTTATGTGCGCATATGCAGTTATACTGCTTGGTTATTGGCAGCGTGTTTTTGTGAAGTGATGTCTCTCATTCGACTCTGCCATTCACAATAATGTTACTGCAAGAAGATTGCAGGCTTTCACGGCCATTGTCAGGCTGGTTGTCTTGGCTTCTGGGCTGAAGCCGCATCTTGTTGTAGCTCGTACCAACAAGACGCGGCTCCAGCCCAGAAGCCAAGACAACCAATGTTACTACAACTTCATAAGTCTGTGGTTTGCCAGTAAAACCCCAAGACACGTCAGAGCTAAGACGTCCAATCACTGATTATGAAGCAGAGCTGCATACGTGTACGTAAGTCACTGAAACAAAGTGAGGCAAAATTCTTTTCATGAAAATTAGGGGTCCCTATTCCTATCAGTAGGCTATAAGGGGGAGTGTTAGATAGTTTTCTTGTATTTTTGTTTTCGAGCCATAGCATTTATTCATGTTGTACTATCAAGATGTTCGCTTTGACAAGACATATGATTTATATTATTGATAATCTTTTTGACATAAATAATAATGGAATATTTAATTAATTTGTAATGCAGAATCATTGTAAGGGAAACATAGGTGATAAGACCAATATAAAATGGTCTCCAAATATTGTCACAAATATCTTCTATGCCTCAAAGTTGCCACATTTACCAAACATGTTTTAAACAGAAGTTATTGCAAAAAAAAAAAAAAAAGAAGATAAATAAAATTTAGCATCTATCTA
>PNEQ01031398.1:0-15003 GCA_003012365.1 Medauroidea extradentata
CAGCCAGGGGACCATTTGAAAGTAAACACGACTGGGCAACGGGTAAGAACGGCACCGATTTTTGCATTAACTCGACTCTTGCCGTGGTGTTCCATCGTTAAAAGGGCACAAGTACCCAACATAGTCCAGCACAACGGCTTGTCTTCAAACTTCACTTGATTTTTTTTTTTCTCATTATTTTCGTGTTGCAAAGGATAGCACACCAGTCTGGTGGCCTCCGAAAAAATGTTGCATGTGACACTAATTTTAGTTTCTTTTGACAAGAGTCCTGTAAACCTTCTTAGGTTTATTTTTCCACGCAATGCTACGGACATCAAGACTACACGAGCGCGAGCAGGCATCCGTGCTTTGTGCTTTATTATTTTTGTGACATGGATTGGAAGTATCGATCGTTCGTAGGTGTGAGTTTAATCGGAAGACGTTTGTCTATTGGTGCAAACTTAAACTCAAGTTGTTATTTGCCGGTTTTCGTGTGAAACGATATGGATGTCAGACTATGTATTCGTGAGAAGACACTCGGTGCTTGGTGTTTATTTTTCTCTCTTTTTTTCTCCAGGACACGGGTCGGTGATATTTACCTTTCAGGGGTACCATTTTTAAAAGGAAGACGTCAGTCTTGTGATATAAATTTATATTTTAATGACAACTTGTCTTACTTTTCCACAAAACTCCACGAAAAACGAGATCCCACTGGATATACTTGGCGGAAAAAATGCCATTTTAAAATTTGGTAAAGAGGCTGGGAGCAAAATTGGCCTCAATTGATTTTACGAAGGTAGCGATTTTACGAATGTCATAAATGGAACCGTCACTATTCGTAAAATCGAGGGTCTAGTGTACGTCGTAGTTGATGGAGACAGGTTGGCCGGCTTGGCATTAGCGGCGGCGCTGCGTGGTTTTCAAACTGTCACTGCCACATTTTTTAACGGATTTTCACTATTTTTCTTTAATTTTTAATATTGTGACTTACCAAGTAATAACTGCAACTCTACAATTCTTATTTTAATGCCGTGAATTAGATAATGTATGTTTTATTCATTGTCAATGTAATTCCTTAAAATTTTTTTGTCATAGAATTTTGTTATTTTTTGAGGGTTCCTGAGATTGTATTCGTAGAATCGCTACCTTCGTTAAATCCAGGGTTCGTAATATCGGGGATCTAGTGTAATAGTATGACGTCTCGCCAAACAACTTTAGCAAACTGGATGTTGTGTTTGCTAGAATTACACTTACTGACAATGTTTGTTCTATTATTTTGTATCAATGAAAATCGTGTTAAGTCCACCTAGGATAAAATTTTATTCAGAATGTGACTTGTCTATTAAAATAAAGTACTATTTCAATGAAAAACATTGTGATATTGCAGAAAATAGTTCGCAAATACGGACGCTGGAGTCCGTAAATTTACGTTGAAGGCAACTTTTATGATTTATAGTAATTTGAGGTAACGTAGATGCTATTCCAGGGTACCCTTTAGTTCAGAATGTTTCTGTCTATTAAAACAATTATGAATTCAACCAACAAAATTATGATATCCTGGAAAAAATTTTGTGAACTTGGACGTTGTGACCGCAAAATTTACACTGCTCTTCCAAAGTATCCTTTAATTGAGAATGCATCTTACTCGTTCAAATAAAATATTATTTCAGAAAAATATTTTAAGGTATCTTGGCAAATAACATGCAAAATTGGACACTGTGGACGTTAGAATGTACTCAATAGAGGTGACACAGGCACACTCGTGATGCATCATGACAGCAATGTTTGTGTTTTGTTTTGTGCTCATGAAAGGTTGTAAATGCTTTTTCATGGTACGCTATTCATATTGCTGCTGCTCGTTGAAATAAAACCGGCAAAGTTTATGCTTTATTATTTTGTGTTGACGAGGAGTCGTAGATGTCCTTTTAGGGGATCCTTTTATTTAGAATGTGCGCCAATGTAAACAATTTTTTTTAAATTTTGCCCTAAAGAAGACAAAACACTCATTTTAAAAGAAAAAAGACAAATTTTGATGTTTTAGGTTTGGAGATAACTGAAAATCAGTCAAAATTCTAATAACGACCTCTCCAAAATACCAAACCTCTTTTTGGGAACAGTGAAGGGTCGAAGACCTCAGAGTTAACTGTACATAATATGCGTTGTAACTGTACGTGTACAACATGAACAATGATGTCCTCTATGGAAGTTTTAACATAGACACATGTTGAGAACCAAACCATAACTGAGAAATACACAGTACCAGGCAATTCACAGTAAAGTGAGCACTCGGACACCCTTCCTTACATATATTTTCATTTCATTTGTATCATTCAGCCACATACAAATAGAAACACTACGAATTAACAAAGACACACATGACCATGTTTACAATTACATTCAGTGTAAAAACACAAACAGGTTGAAAACAGATCTAAATAAGGATGATCACTCTAAAAACTTGACTAGGCCGTGTAATTATTGCATTAAATTACTGAGCCACAGCAGCATTGTCTGCAACACACAATCTATTCAAACTAAATAACAGCACCTAGTCGCTGGAGAATTACACATTCTTAAATAATGAAACCAGGAAAAAATTACTGGCACAAACTATTAAACAAACAAAGGGAATGGTAAATATAGACTTATTGGGTTACAACTTTATTTAGATGAAAGTAGTCTCTAAACACATTATGCATCACTGCCCCCCTCTGTAACATTATCCAAGGTCTTTACAGTAGAAATCTGATTTAACAAAATGCCCTGGGACCCCAGAAATCGATGATTCATTAAATCCGACTTCATATCTTTAACCCCCCGTCCCCTCAAACAATGACATACCGTAGATACCTTCAATAGGTAAGCCACTGAAGTGAAAGGAAAAAAATTCAGCAAAAAAATTAACTTTCAGTGGAACGCACGTTGAACGTGCATCTGATGAGTTAGGCAGCACACGTGCCATCAACATATGAGAAGTTATGATTAACACGGCCAAGCCGCTTGTCATTCAGTTTCTCTCCAGTTCCACCAAAAAAATTGAGGAAAATCCCATGAAAAATGTTTTAAAAAAATTGGAATGAAAACAGAATTAATAGTTTGAGAGACAACAGTAAAATAATAATGAGAAACGTGTGGCACAGGCCATTGTAGCTTGTATGCTCGTGCAACAAACTGGTTACTGCTAGTTAAAAATACTTTGTAGTCAAGTGTTTTTATAGCATCGGCGAAACATATTATATACATCTCGGTAGTAAATTTGTTGTAAAAATTCTGCATGAATAAAATATGTAAAACGTATTTTTGATAAATATGCTGGTTTTATCATGGGGGACATGACAGAAAATAATCACGCCTTACACCACTGCATTCTATCAGTAATAGAATTGATCAGTAAAGCACGCTATACTGTAGCGTTTTCTGACGGAGACGCGAAGCACTATCTGTGAACTTATTCTCGTGCTGCTCGCTGCCGCGCTGAGTCTAAGTACATAGATGCTTGTTCACCTGCCAGCTCATGATGATACCACTTAACATGAGGAAGGACCTAGGCGTGCACTTGTTACACAATCCAGCGTCGTCTGCTCGGCCGCATGCACTCATTTCAAAATCACTTCCATGGCCAAAGTCCTCAACGAATTTTAACAATTTTTTTTTGTTTCACGGATGGTTCAAGACTATCTACAGAAAAATAACTATAGACTGCAGCCAACGGAAGTATTTTTAATAGACTTACATTACAATTTATATTTAATTTTATTAAAGTCTACTTTGTTACTTCAAACATTTTTGGCCATTTTTGAAGGTTCCTAAAAATCCTTTTGTTACATTGTTGGTTTCATTATTCCCGTGTTCATTAAATCTAAGATCTGCTGTATTTTAAATTACATATTGTAAAATTATGTCACTAACTAATCAATGTCCAAAAAACTAGTGATGAAAAATTTCAGAATTTCTCAATTTCGATTCTGATTATCGATTCCTATGTCGATTCTCGATTCATCGATTATCGATTCTTAGCTAAAAATAACAATAACAGTACAAATTGATTCAATGCACAGTTAATAGGATATTTTTATGGCAGTAAAATGAATACTTAACATCCTGTAATGTAACTTATGCACTATCATACAAAAGTCAAAACAAACTCGTTGAGAAATATGTGAATTAGCAATTAAAGTTAAGTTAAAGAAGTTAAATAATAAATATTAGAGTTATCAAAACACAACTCTAAAATTAACTCTCAAAATGTAGTTGCGAAGAGAAAATAAAGTTTATAAAAAAGAAAACATTAGAAATTCTTGTTACAAATTTTTGTTTAAAAAAATTTACATTTTAACTCTTTCTGGATCCAAGCGATTACGCTTTTGGTCTACAACTTGACCAGCACAGCTAAATAACCGTTCAGAATAAACAGTTGATGGAGGAATGCACAAAAACTTTTTTGAAAGCTTTTTCAAACTAGGATATTTGCTGTCTTCTTTCCAGTAGTGGAAAATGTTTCCATTCAAATCTTGAACAGTTTCTCCCAAATATTTTTCAATCTCATCTTCGACTGATGCTTGGACCCCAGTGGTGGTTTTTTTTCATTAAATTTGAATAAAATGTCCACATTCCATGACTTTCTACCACTGAGCTAGATGCTTGGGATGTTTGTGGCCGAATCTAATTTAAAACAAAATAAAAAAAATTACAAAAAATTAACAGCACACAGCAGCCAAGTTACTTGGCATATAAAATACTGAAGACAGGTTAATAAATAATGGCAATAAAATAATGCTGGACCTACCTCAATGTTTGGGTTTTCCACATGTTCCCATTTCCTAGCCTCCTGTATCAAGAAAGATTTTGTATTTGACACATTCTTTTTACTATCAAAAACGTGGCATTTAAATCTTGGGTTGCTGCTGCATATAACAAATTCTCTTCAGCTTTGGAGTATCTGAGAATGATTGAAGAAAGAAGATCATTCTTGATGCCATGCACACCAGATCCAGGTGGTGCAGGTTTTCGAGGTTCTTCAATGGTGCTGTTTACTATGGGTATAACTTCAGAAGCAGTTACAGTACTAGAACTTATAGCCAGTGTAGCGTGGTTGAAAATACCAAGTATTTCCACAACATGCCCGAGCAGTTTCCAGTCGGCAGTAGACATATGTGTAGGCAGCTGCAGATTTGTTGCCGCTAGGGTAACAGCTTGTTTCTGCTCCTGTAAGCGCTGCAACATGTGGAGGGTAGAATTCCACCTAGTGGGTTCATCCTGAATTAGTTTGTGGGTCTTCTAATTCAGCAGATTCTGTGACTTCTTTAACTCTTTGGTTGCTTTGCAATAATGTTTGAAGTGGCCGACAATGCGACGACAGTTTGCAATCAGATTGTTTACATTCTTGTTATTCAACACACCATCCTTCACGACCAGTTGCAGTGTATGTGCTAGGCATGGCACATGTTCATACTCTGACATTTATAAGCCTGACATAATGTTCCTGCCATTATCACGCACAATGGCAACAACTTTTGAGTGCAATTCCCACTCTTGCAGTGTTTGTGAAATGAAACAGCATAAATTGGTTCCTGAGTGAGATAGTTCAGGAAACGGAATCACCTCTATATTCAAATGTTGCAGAACAAAGTCATGATCAACAAAATGCACTTTAAGGCTAAGGTAGTCATCATTGTCCGTGGAAGTCCACATGTCTGTTGTAACACTTACGTGTTCGGCTTCTTCCAGTTTCTTGTTAACACGATCTCTACAGTGTGTGTACATATCTGGAATAACATGATTTGAAAAGTGTTTCCTTGAGGGCACAACATATCTTGGCTCTAGGAAATTAATTAGTTCACTAAATCCTCTGTCATTAACAATACTGAAAGGACATTTGTCCAAGCACATCATTCGGCCTATTCGCTCAGTGATGGCTTTCGCGCGTGGATTACCAGCCTTCAATGGTGTACTTTAGCCAATAAAATACTTGAGTGTTGGCTGGGTCTTGTATGATTTCGGGGTCTGAAAAGCAGTTTTCATCCCACTCACCTTACCAATATTTCTCTGGGACTCTGAAGAATTATCTTCTAGTGATGTATCAACATCAACAATATCACAACTTGTTGATGGGAGTGGTGTTTCAGATGAATCACTTTGACTGCTTGACTGTAAAGTCTGTGCTGTATTGTCATCTGCCGTGCATACCATGCTGCCATGGACTTCTGATAAATCTAATCGTCGTTTCTTTTGATCGATAATGTAAGCAGCATGCTTTTCAAGGTGCTTCTTGAGGTTAGATGTAGTTTTCGATTTCCCACCACGAGACATTTTTGCCTTGCATATTTGGCAAATTGCGTAGTTCGAATTGCTCGGGTCGATATGAAAGTATTTCCATACCTCACTAGACATTATTTCAAATTTTAAGTCCTTACCACTTAGATCGCAACGTATCCATACAAACTGTGATTGTGCAGAACATAACCTACATAGTAAACAATGCTAAAGGAAACGGAAATACAGGATGCGAAACGCTTTGTTAATACAGACTTTTTTTTACCTACGGGACGTTTTCGAGGATAAACTTCGCCAAAACAAATTTCTTCAGTAGCATAAATGCATGAATAACTTTTTGAAGTTTCAAAATCCTGACGAGTGTATGTTATTTGTTATCAAATTCATAAATGGCCTCATACTTAAAAATTGCGTGTTTTTTTTTTTTCATTTAAGACGTATTGAAATAATGGCGAAATGAATTCCAATCGTAAAAGTAAGATGGCAGAACTGCTGGCTTGCCGTGCGTGTCACGGGATTGCAGAGTTGGCCACACTGTCATTGTTATTTGCTTGTGCTTGGCGCAGCACGCAACGTACGAGAATACCATTGTTTTGTTTTGATGTTAGCAATTACTGAATTATGCCTGTGCACGTAGTGGTGTAAAATAGTTAGAAAAAGTTACAAAGTTGCGATGAACTACCTAATGTTTATATTTCTGTTAGCGAAGTTTACATTAGTTCCGAACTTTAAATGGGCATTTTTTCGTTTGCACGAGTGATAAAACGGTAATGTTGCCGATAACCCGTAGTTAAATTAACTGCACATTTTTATTTTACGTGAATGAGAAGCCTAAAATATGCAAGATTGAGTGTTTATATTACAACTCTCGGTGACTGTTGCTGTTTAGCAGTCTTTTAAATGGTGAGTTGTAATTTAACCTTGACGATTTGTTTAAAACTTGAGGTTATTAACGCAACTTCGGAACTTTTTATTTTGCATTTAACACATAACTTAATGGCACAGTTTCCGTAGTTAGAGTATGTATTTAAACTAGGAAAAAAATTGTAATAATGAATGTATGATTACATAAAAAAATAAAAATGTCAAATTAAGTCAAACTTTGAAACATTAGTACTTAAATAATCGATAATCGAAGATTTCTAGCGATGATCGATTATCGATTATTTACCAAGAATCACCGATTATTAAGAATCGAAGAATCGATTGTCCCATCCCTACAAAAAACTAATCCAAGCTGTATAAATAAAACGCAGCACAATTATGACTGTGAAATGAATTTGTAGGCCAAGAAACAGGGCAAGAAGAAATTCAGAAGAATGGGTCACATGACTAGCAACAGAAGGGGAGAGGTGTACATTAGAGTGGTGGAGCTACAGCAAACAGGTAGTGTGCTTCCCACAGGCCCTAATGACACTACTAGCCTGCTTCACACCATCTCACAGTACATGTTTCTAGCCACAAAAATCACAATTTATCATAGAATATTTTTGCGATTTTTGACATTTCCTCGAAATGGCCTCCTTATAAGCATGTACTCACGATTACAGTGTTCACAATCATGTTATTCTACTGCATACACTTAATATTTTACATTTGTTTTTAATCTCAAAAAGTATTATGAATACTACTGTGCATACATCTTTGTTTACAGACCGGCAGACAGGTAGTAAGCTTTAAAGGTGGGACTAAAGACATCCACCCTGGTACTCTGTGTATATATATATGAAGACAGAAAAGTACCGTGACATGAGCCCCCACGCTTGGTCCAGCAGCAGGCAGTAGGTGCCTGTTATGATGAGGTCAAAGTAGCTCGGCACAAGGTAGCGTGGCACCTGCTTCACCAGCTCCAGGTTCTTCTCCAACCACTGGCCCAAGTCCAGAGTGCCTGGGTCTCTCTTAAGACGTTGCCACACGTAGTCTGCAACCCACAACCACTCTCGTTATTGTATCTATCTACAACAGTACTGTATCTCAACCCTCTCTGCTTCTCTCATCTAATGCAATCCAGGTCACTTACTTTACTACACTGTTGCACCTAACATTACTTTCACACAGCCAATACTGAATCAGCACACAATGCAGGACGAAGGGCCAAAATACCAATGAGTAAAAAGCACTGCATTCCAACTAGCTTTCAGGACTCCTAGAGTTTTTTTCATACCAGATTATCACTTTTATGACTTTCAATTCAATGTTCATGCATCATACTATACATTAATTAGAATATTGTGGACTGGTGAGGCAGTGTGGAAAGTACCAGTTTAAAAAACAACGTGCCACACTAACAAAAAAAAAGTCTCTTATTCTAATAACATTCTTATTACTGGAGGCATGATTATTTAGCTGATTTATTCTTGGTCAGGTTGAACGTCAATAGCACCTGCTTCACTGCCACTTCTGTTATTAGACGGCAACTGTTTTGAGACACCTTGGCATCAGCAAGCCAGTAATAAATAAGGAAATATTAATGGGATATCACATGCTACCCACTTGATTGTGGCTAGTGCATGTACTGCGCTGAGAAATCTAGGCGGTTGTCAGGTGAATCTGCGAAATACTCGTCCCTCTATACAAAAGATCTATACAATAAATGCTACATATTACTGCAAAAGAAAACTTCAGCCTAATTTCTGAGAAACTATCAATTAAAGATCAACCCTGCAACACCACAGCAAACTACAAGATTGTGTAAAACAACGTTCAAAATAAAACAAAAATTGAATAAACTTCATAAAATTTTGTGATACCAAAATAAAAATACATATGTGAATAAGGCTTCAGCTGCTAGGTTAACCAATTAAATGAATAGAAGGTTGAAGGACTCACAGGCTAGCACTTCTTTATATTACACACATATATACGTATGGACGAACACATTCTTGTGCAAGAACGTGTTTGTCATATACGTGTGTAACTATCCAGAAGTACCAGCCAGTGAGTCCCTCAAACTTAATTTGATTTGATTTAATTGAAAAAAAAATAACAATTACAGTAAATGTACTAATTTTCATTAAAATATAAATATACATTTTTGTAAAATCTGAATACCTAAGTAATGTATTTAGTTAAGGTACAACATTTATAAAATTACAAGCAGTCATATTCACAATATGTATACAATACAATACCATATACGGTATAATATAATACACAATATACAACATAATACAGGTACATGTTTCTACACTACAAACACCTTTCTTTGAAAATGGTTAAGTACTAAGTAGCGTGTTTGAATTTGTAAAAAAAAATGAATTTATTAAATAGGCAAGAAGATAGACGAAAAAATTTTGTTGTCAGTCATAATTACCGAAAACAAAAAATCTGATAAGCATATAAATCTGCCATTGGAATTCATGAATGTTCATTTTAAAATGACTTGCGTCACCAGTTTCCTAACTGAAGCAAAAATTAAATTACTGTAGTGTTTTTATCAATTTTTTAGGGTACTAACTACAGTATACGCATGACCATACAAAATACTTAGTACAAGGCTACCAAGAAATGCTTCAGCAGCAACTACACCATGTTCAAACTCATTTAAAACTTTAGAAATTAATCATAGTCACACACTTGACTACTTACAATTTAATTTACTGTTCCAGTGTTTGTAGCAGACATATAAACTTATTGCTCTCAAAAGTACAGCAGTATAAGTATATTACAGGAGAAGTTGTATAACTAGAACCAGGCTATATGTACAGGTAAGTACACACATGTTTATTGTAACCAAATATAATTGAGATGAAAAATTCCCACTTTGTTCAAAACAATTTATATGAGAGAGAGAGAGAGATAGAGAGAGAGAGATAGAGATAGAGATAGATAGAGAGATAGATAGATATAGATAGAAAGATAGAGATAGAGAGAGAGAGATGGATAGAGAGAGATGGATAGAGAGAGATGGATAGAGAGAGAGAGATGGATAGAGAGAAATAGATATAGAGAGAGATAGATATAGAGATATATAGAGATAGAGAGATATAAAGATAGATAGAGATAGATATAGAGAGAGATCGAGATATAGAGAGATAGAGATATATATACATATAGAGAGCGATAGAGAAAGAGAGAGACACAAACACACACACAAACACACACACAAACACACACACAAACACACACACAAACACACACACACAAAAGTTACTTCGGTTTTCACATGAAACTTTTGTTAGAATTCATAATTTCAACTACAACTTATGCCAATAAAGTTGATGAGATATATATTCAAATTCAGGAAACAAACAATACAACCAGTACATTTTTTTTGTATTATCTATGAACTACGTAAAAACTAAGAAATAATGAAAAATTAATTTACCAATCATCCAATTTCCTTGACGCAAGTTGTTGCACAGAGGATGTCCCAGATCATTAGCTGGTCGTATGTCACTAAGTAGAGACATGAGACCTGTAATATACAATGTACTGTAGTACGTGTTTGCTATTTGAATAGGTTAAGCCTAAGGTGACCTTCACACACAGTAAGCTTGCCTACCTAGTTACAACTTAACTATTCTAGTAAAAAGTACTTGTCCTTAACTGGTGGTGTATGCAAAAGCAATTAGTATGCATAAAATATTGTCTGCACTTGTATGAGATACACAGACCAACTGATTAGCTAGAGACATTCCATTAAACTGATTTTACCACTGTAGCTCTAAAACAGAAAATATATCTTTGGTTAACAAACATTTAATGTAATAAGCAGAAAATATTAAGGTAGCAAAGGTTTTTAAAGATGTTCATATGATGGCCAAAGTCTTTGAGGCTACCTGTATGTGTTAATATTATGTGTAACAGACATTTGGAAAAGGTAAAACATATTTATTTAAACAAAACACAATCTCTGAAAACAAAACTACACTTTTTATTGACTACAATATGTATTTAAGAGGAACTGATATGCAACGACAAATGATAACAGTGCAATAAACTGTCACTACAGCAAATCACCATTGCTTGAAACCAAAATCACAGTGTTGCAACTTTTTCTTTATTTAATTTGTAAGGCACTCTGTGTTTTATAAATACTGTTAACTACAGGAAACTGTGATAAGTTGACAAACTAGTAAACAGATATCAGCTGCGTTTTCTGCACATGATAACAGTCAGCTAGCCAGACATAACATTGTGACCAAACCTAAAACTTTTCTGTTTTCTCCTCCAACAACATGAAGGAGGGGTGATTGAAAGGGTTAGCAACCAGCATATGACTTTAGTTGTGGGTTGTCAGTTCATTCCCTCCTAGTATTCTAGAAGGGGAGGCTGACATATTACTCTTTTCACTAGCAGGAAAGTGATGAGTATTCTGATACGGGTGGTGCCATATTCCTGACCAAAGGAGTGCTAACATTTCAACATTTCAGCTTGACTTATGGACCACACACGTACATGTACCTATGCACATATTTTGTCTATGGCTATGACATGAACATAGCTTTAGGGCAGGTGTACTCAACCTTCTTAAGGTTCAGTTTCAATTGAAGAGCACTGCTAGTGTTTCAGTTGAAAAACATGACTTAGTCTTACAAACACATCCTCTTTTTTATTTTATTATTATACGATCCAGCTGTAAAAGTACTCAGTTTAAACCATTAATAAACATATTATGTATTATTAGTTAATTTCTAAACACTTCATTATAATAAACATATTCTGTTATTACTCGACAGTGGTATAAATGAGGAACTTTAATTTAGCAAAGAATTTTTGAACTTATGTTTGTTAGCCCAAAAAATATCATATTCCTGCTAATTGTTCAGTATCTTTGGTTAAACATTTTAAAGTTATTCACAATATAAAAAAAAAAAAACCAAAAACAATTTTCCTGCAAAATAAATTTGAAATAACATTAAAATTTTAATACTATTCTTAAAAGTACTTGGAAATAATTTCAGAGAATTCGTAGTCTGCTGTTAAACACAAGGATGATACATACAGAAATTGTACAAAAAGAACACTGCAAGTTCACCATGTCTAATGAGACCCATGGGCCTGAATGTTATTCACGAGATCCTGGACATACAGTGGGAAATCACTTGTGGCTCTGCAGACAGTCCTCTGAGTCAGATTCACATAATCAGTTTCACATTTCATTCTTAACAAGCTTCATCACTGAAAAAGTACTCCCACACATATACATAGTTCCAAACATTGCTAGGCACTTCAGAGAAATTTAACGTAGGACAGGAAACTTTTCGGCGCCATTTGAACCCCTAAAAGTTGATAGATTTTAATTTTGAAATAACTGTTTCATGGCCAGCATAGACTGCATGTCTATTTCTTCCGATTCAGCGCGTCCTAGATCATGTGGTTCAGTAAGTTGAAGAGTCCTAACTAAGTAAATTGGAAAATTTAGAGGATTAAGGACAAGTGCGAATAGCAACTCACATTGTTCCAAGATTTGGAATCTCGTGCTGAATGCATTTGTAAGATCTTTAAGTGCATGAACAACAATATTGGGACAGTCTGTGCGGCCCAAACTCTGCAAGGTGCGTTTCATTTCCAGAAAGTGCAAGAGTTGGTTTCTTTCAGCCAGTGAAAAGAATCTTTCAATTTTTGTTTTAAAGACAAATATTGTTTCTTTCAAATAAATAGTAGTATTTTGTCGTTCTTGAAGGCGGATGTTTACATCGTTCAGATATTCAAACAAATCAACAATGAAAAGCCAGAGTAACCTTGAAATCATCTTCAAACAGCTGAGGGAACTGAGGTGCATGACCACTAGAAGAAATAAACACCTTAATTTCTTCAAAAAGTTCCCAAACACGTAAAATGATTTTTCCTCGGCTTAGCCAGCAAACATCTGTATGAAGAATTAAATCGGAATGTGGAGCAGACAACTGTTTACAGAAAGTTTTCAGCAGGTGTTTGTTCAGAGGTTTTGCAACAAGGAAATTACTTTGAACTGCTCTGAAAAATTTGGAACAGACTGAAAATTACTAGCTAAGTATTAGATATGAATCAAGCAGTGGAAATTGATAAATGTAGGAAAGAGTTCATCTCTTCATAAGTGTAACAAATCCCTCGTTTTTGCCTACCACTGAAGGTGCCCCATCTGCTCGCAAGCACTTTTCGACATCAACTAATTGAGTACCGTTTTACTTTCCGGGAGCACTCGGGTGCTCACGAGCACCACGTTGAGTATGCCTGCTATAGGGTATGTTGAGGAAAATTGGCCCTTGAGAACAGTTTTTAAGGATATTAAAAAATTTACATCTTGTAAATAAGACATCTACAAGTGACAAAAGAATTACAGCAGCACTCATTTTTATAGATAAATATTCAAGTGGAAAATGTAGTTTTATTTGCTGAAGATTGACGTGGTGGGCATTGTTCCTGCAGAGGTGTAGGTGGCTGTTGCACTGGGCAATTTACAGTGTATTCATGACAAAGTCACTGTGCAGTACACCCAAAGATGTGCTCTTGAAGTTAAACTGTAGGAATACTGTTACACTCGTCAAAAAGCTAGAAGGTGAGAGCTCTGCTGCCTGACTTTATAATGCCTGGAAATGAGGAAATCCTTTGCTCACCGTCGCTAGTTGGAAGATGTGCATCTGTTTAATGTGTGCCCACAGTCACAGTTTACACGTTACAATTCAGCAATGTTATGGCAGTGTCCTTGGCAAAGGTCAGACGACTTAACCCCACAATTGGAAGGGGAATGACTCTGGGGTGGCCACTTCTGAGGCACCTGCGACAATGATATTACCACCCGAAGTACATTGTAGTGGCTAGAAAGTACAGTGGAGAAGTTTGCTCACACCAAGGGGTTATACTGAAAAGATTTCTCCACCAAACACGTGACTTTGACGTTCCACAGATGATAGCTGCGTGTGCTGACGACTGGTGCAGTATTTCACAAAAGATATGGTCTAAAATTTCTTGCATTTAGTCTGGTGATGAGACATTACAGGATGGTAATAATTGAAAGATAGTGAAGTAGTGTGGTACAAGGAAAGCTGATGGAAAGAGAAGTCAGAATACCCTTATGTGCTTTAAAAATGAATTCAAGAGGATAAAACTACGTATACGCTACTATGATGACATATGGAAGTTTCGTCAGGTAGAACATAACCACAACTTCTAGTGCAGCTGATACTGAATGTTCTCCGTGCCTTCAAAGGTCTCCCCAACTAGTGCTGTGAGATGTCATTCTCAGTTCACTTCAGTTTCCTGGTCGGGTAGCAGTAAGGTAGACTGATAGTAAATGCAAGTTTATCGGGTATCCCAACATGAACGACCGTGCCCTGTTTGGTGTACTGGGACAACACTAAAAGCTCCTCGACTTTCTCACCTGACCTTGATCCCTACTTACACTTGGGATCCGCTACAATGAAGAATACAAAAGAAGTACCCTCGGACTATCCATAATCTGCACTCAGTTGTTTCGAACCTAAAAGTAATATGAACCAACACCCACAACACGATGGCATTAAATAGAGCAGTTGTGCACACTGCAATTCAGCAAACAAACTCTGTTGGAAATTTCGGGGGTGCGGCGTTTGTCCTAAATTCGTTTGTCCTAAAACCATTTTTCGAGATTTTGTTGCTTGAATTTCGTTTGTCCTAAAATCGTTTGTCCTAAAGTCATTTATCCTAAATTCATTTGTCCTAATGTTGTTTGTCCTAAATTCGTTTGTCCTAAAATCATTTGTCCTAATTTCGTTTGTCCTAAAATCGTTTGTCCTAAAATCGTTTGTCCTAATTCCGTTTGTCCTAAAATCGTTTGTCCTTATTTCG
>PNEQ01031402.1:0-57031 GCA_003012365.1 Medauroidea extradentata
TGGTTTATTTCACAGTGATGCCTGGAAATAAGACTCAAATGTGAAATTTTGCCATATTTGTCGGCTTTTTTGGTTTTTAGTGCTGTACATTGACAATTTTTAAAAATTCCAGAGGGCTCCTAGGCTAACTTTCATTAGCATACCCTAAGGTACCTTCATACCAATTTTGGTGCTTTTATCCGCCAGGTCACGGTAATTTAGTTAAGCCACCCTACTATAGGCAACACTGCGTACACGAGCGTCTGGTTTATTCCGCAGCGCCACACAGACAATGGTGGACATTCACTGTATATATTACGTACCGTAACTTAAATAGCTCACATAACCGTAGCAAAAATTTTGTTCCTAGCTGAATTTGTGTGAGTGTTTTGAAAAAAAAAAAATAAATAAAGAATATAAATGTGCAAGTGATGTAAATATTTCGTTGGTGAAATGCACGAAGTTAGAGATTTAAACAGATTGTGTAATTCTGGCACTACTGTAAAGTGTAAGGGAGCCGATAGTGTTTTCAGGCACTATCAGATATTGCTGATACCGATACTGATACTACCTTGAGAAGGAAATATAACATTATTCAGGACGTAGGAAATTAAAAAAAAAAATAATAATTTTCATAACACTTCGTCAAAGAAAATTCGAATTGTTTTAATTTGTATTGTTTTAGTCTCACTAACTTTTAAGATATTAAAAAATATACGAACCACAAACTAGTAAGTGACTCAAACATATGCAGGGGTGTGGAGAAGGATATGGTTTAATTTTTGACATTAAACATTATGCAATTTTGGTTTAAAATTCACGTCAGGAAAAGATGAACTAACAGTCATCAAGTCATTTAAATTTGTAAAATATTCGCGACTATGACATTGCAAAGCGCGTTTTTCTCTGCCAGAAAGTTGTGTGGAAAACATTACAACATGCATAGAGGGAAGAAAAAATTTGGAATTTTAAGCTCTTCCACTTCAAAAGGTGCAGGCGGATTGGATTTATCGGTATCGGAACAGCCCTGCTGTAAACTTGCAGTCAAATGTCAGGTTCCAAAAGACTCCTAACATTAAATCTCATATCAGTTACGTTATTTTATGTCAGTAGTTATAGGTCGACAACATTCCCTTACCTTCCTTATCCCTCAACCCTAGTATTGTATCTCTATGGTCATTAATACAGATTTCCTAAATGACAATTACCACTTAAGTATGTGGAAACAGTGCCACATCAGTGTCATACGAGCAGTGCAGCACTGTGTTATTTTGCACGCCGTGACGGTTTATAACAGTAAACACTTTTGCTATCTAATATGAACACTCATAAACTATTAAATCATATTTAAGGTGAAAACTACCTTAAACCAAGTTATTTTAATGGCGCGTGTGTGTTCAATACTGAAAGAGTTAACGGCACAAGTTAATAAACAAAACATTTTAACCTAAATCGAAATATATATCTTAGAAGAGACTACCCCAACCCATTCCCATTATCGTAAACTACCATTTGTGCTGATATGGACATGAAATTGCTTTGTGTAACGTTGGAGCTTTATTGAGTATCAATAAAATGCTCATATTATGTTACTTATTAACTTATAGATTTTTTCAAAAAACACACACACAAATTCAACTAGGAACAAAATGTTGGTTATACTTATGTGAGCTATTTAAGCTATAGTACGTGATATTTACAGTGAATGTCCACCATATTCTGTGCGTCGCTGCGGAATAAACCAGACGCTCGTGTACACAGTGTTGCCTATACGCTAGGCTCTGTGTTACCACTCCAAATCTTGACGTGTGTTTTGCACTAAAACTAGATGTCCTGGAAAGTCGCTACAAGATGACCTTTTCTATTACTAAGTTCACATTACCCAATAGTTCACTTTTAAATGTTAAATTATCCTTACGTTGTAGTCAGATATTTAAGGTTGGCCACTCCTTTTATTTTCGTATAGGTTGAATGTATCAACTGGAGTTTACTGTTGGTTTGTCGGCCATATTGTCGTGAAGTAATATCGTAAGTTGGCCAGTTTATGTTTATCAGTGTTCGGTTTATGTGGAAATTAAAGTTTTAAAACTTGATTTTTATAAGCTAATTACTCTCGTAATATTACTGTTATGTACAAAATGTCTTATATATTTCCCGCTTTATTTTTCTCAAGGAATCACCTGCCGGAGTTTGTCGGTGTTTTTTTGTACATCCTGTATATGAATGCATACATTTGTATATATACATATATATGTATATATACAAATGTATGCATTCATATACACACGCACACACACACACACATATATACACATACATAAATATATCTTTGAAGTACTTGACACAAAATATATCCTACCCATTTATGAACATAAAATAATTAAATTACACTTTATAGTAGCATTGTTAGTTACATACAATTAATATAACAATGCATTATAGTCAGTTCTGAATAGTGATTATAATATTAACACCACATCACAGGATTTACATCGACGTGTAATTGTAAACAAAATAATCTGAGTAACATTGAAGAAATGATATTTTCAACTAGTTGTATGATATCTATAACAAATTTTTAATGTACAATTGTAGTGATTGATAAACATTACTTCCTCGCTAGAAGCAAAGTCTTACTACTACGACAGCTATTTTTCGTAAATATTTATTAGGCCTACTTAGACACATTTCAACGAATTATTTGTAAAAGAAGAATCACAAATCCGAGTAATAATTTGGAAGAACTAAACATATTGTTAGTTAAATATCTAACTAGTTCATTGCGATTCTGGTATCTGTAATTTGAATTGAATAAGAAAAAATATCATGAAAATTTTTCCATCGTCTTGTTTGCCCTAACGAGAAAAATCTACTTCAACATACCACTTGTGTTCGCCTAAAACATGGCTTGGTCTGTTTTCTATGCCAGCTCTTTATCATAATTTAATTTCCTCTGCTGTTGAAATTTATCATGTGAATTCCTGAAAAAAAAAATTACTTTTTTTAACACCAGATGCTATTTATTTACTCTTTCTTTTACAATCTTTCTTTCATATTTCTTTTTCCAGGTTTAATGTTTTCAGTTTCATAAACGATATTCTTTCTGACATTTGTGAAAAGATTGTTCCTACATTAAAATTTCTCAACAGTTATGTTTTTGAATGGCCTTGAGTCAAGGATTTCATATTGTTACAAGTTGGAGGCTAGATACATTTGCGGATGGAGGTCTTTGAAAGAAAGAAAATAAAGAAAGAAAGAAAATAAAGCTAATCTTGTTTATTTACAACTGTCTATACAAAAAACTCTAGGTCTATAATGATTTATCACAATAAATGTCAAACAGAATAAATAACTACTATTTACATAAAGGAAAAAAATAATACATCTACCCAACGGAAGAATACCGAGGAATCTTTTCTGGCCTAGAAACACCGTGCTGTGGTCCCAATCGCTGGACACCCTCGAACACTCGTCGCAACCAAATACTTCTCGTCACTATCACTTGAGCTCACCCCAGGCACCTGCCAGCCAAAACTCTCTCGCTCCTGCTGCAGCTTCTCCTTATATACCCACACCAACATTTCGAATTCTCTCGGCAAGTCTCTGTTCTCCAACCTTCTGGAAATATGTCGCTTCAAAGTCAATCACCACCCCGAGAGATAAAGAAGGAACAGGAAAGTTCCAGATCATGATATCTCCATCGGTTACCCGATATTGGGTGCAGGTGGTTGCCACCGCACATGGGCGACACAATGTACGCTGAACTTCTTTGTTATTGCCGCTGCTATATCGGCTTACACTGCGTGCAGGTTGTTATCGTGGAGTTATACAATCCCTGCAGCAACACAAGGAGGTCTTTTGGTGCTGCCGCCACTGTATTGTATTACACCGCCCAGCCAGACAGTCGCGATTCGCAACACTGCCCCCTCCTTAAGTCTGTTCGTCTTGAGCAGACACAACAAACTCTGGTCCATCATAAAGTCAATATGCACAACCTTGGGTTTTCTTGTCCGAGAGCCCTTGCGAACAATCCGGAAGACCACATCATTTATATTCTTGACAATCTGGTAAGGGCCTTCCCAGCATTTCTGTAGCTTCGGCACGGCCCCTTTCCATCGCTGTGGGTTACAAAGCCACACAAGCTGTCCCCTTCTTGAAATGTCTTTTCAGGTCCCCTCCGATCATATCTCGTTTTCATCCGGTCGCTGTTGACTCTTAAATGTTGCCGAGCGAAGTCATGAACTTTGCCCAATTTGCGATGCAGTTAATCAGCGTACACCATCGGTGAAGCAGGCTGTTCTTCTTCTGTGGACCTCCCAAACAGTAGATCACTTGAAAGACGAAGCTCTCACCCTAACAGTATCTTCGAAGCTGTTACCCTTTTGGCTTCGTGGACAGCTGACCGATATGCAAGGAGAAACAGGGGCACCTAGGAGACCCAGTCCCTTTGATTTTCGGCTACGAAAATTGACAGATACTGTTCTAAGTTACGATTTAGCCGCTCGACCATCCCATCTGACTGAGGATGCAAAGGAATAGTCCGTGTCGTCTTCATTCCCAGAATTTTTGTCATTTCCTGGAATAACTTGGCATCAAACTTGCGGCCCTGGTCGGGGTGAAGTTCGAGTGGCACTCCAAACCTTGAGAATACATGCTCCACTAAAGCATCGGCCACTGTGCTAGCTAGGTATTGGTATACTTCAGGCCACTTGGTGTAGTAGTCTTGCACCACCAATAGGTACCGATTCTTCCTCTCCGTCACTGGCAAAGGACCCAAAATATCTACTGCCATCCTCTCGAATGGGGCTCCAACAAAGTACTTCTGAAGATGACCACGCCCTCTAGTTCTTGGTCCCTTTCTTGCTGTACAAGCATCCCATGTTCGGCACCACCTCTCGACATCATCCCTGCAATGTAGTCAATACTATCGCAATCTTACTTTGTTGAGAGTCTTATTAATTTCAAAATGTCCTCCAGCTGCTGAACTATGAAGTTACTTCAGCACGTATGGAACTCTAATTTCTGGGAGTACCAACTGTAGGCGTGTTTCTTTGCCATCTGCACTTTCCCAGTTCTGATAGAGGACAACATTTCTCAGAGTTAGAGAATCCCATTGTGCCCAGTATGCCTTAGTTGTAGTAATTTGATCAGAAAACTCGGCCCACTCTGGGCGCTGGCTTTTTTCCTTCCATTCTAGTACTGGCCCAAGAGCCGGGACCTTTCTCTGATCTTCGCCAATCTTTTCATCGCTCCTGGGAGAAGGTTCATTCCCAGTTGTGAACTCTTGGATTCGTGTTCTCCGAGCAGACGGTGTCTTCCCAGCCTTCCCTTCTTAGCATCACAGTGAAAGCACATTGGCTCACAAGACCTCTTGGACAGTGCATCAGCATTGTTATGTAAGCGACCAGGTGTGTGCTGTATTTCAAAATCATACTTTGAAGGTGCTGCATCCACCTAGCTATTTGTCCTTCTGGGTTTTTGAAGTTTATTAACCAACCTAATGATGTACGATCTGTTCGTAGAATAAAAGGCCTTCCATATAAGTAATGGTGAAAATGTGAAATAGACTTGACCATTGCCAGGAGCTCCCTGCGAGTTATGCAGTAATTTCTTTCAGGCTTATGTAACACTTTGGTGAAATACTCTAATTGCCTCTCTTTTCCATCCTGGATCTGTGACAACACAGCACCAATCCCCACATCGCTTGAATCAGTGTCTAAAATGAACTGTCCATCACTACTAGGATAACCTAGAACAGGAGGTAAAACAAAAATTTCCTTTAATTTTCTAAATGAGGATTCACAATCGGGGGTCCAGAAAATTTTTCTTTTAGTCTCAATCAACTCATGTAATGGCTTTGCTATTGTGGCGAATCCATGCACAAAATGCTGATAGTAAGCACACAGCCCAAGGAAACTTCTTACTTGCATCCGATCAGTTGGACGTGGCCAATCTCTAATTGCTTTCATCTTCTCTGGATCTGTTTTTATCCCTTCAACCGACACTGCATGTCCCAAAAATTTTACTTTCCTTTGGAACAAATTACACATTTTTGGAACTAGCTTCAAATTAGCTGCTTTTATCCTCTGAAGCACTGAATCAAGATATGTCAGGTGTTCATTAAATGCCTTCCCTGTAGCCACAATGTCGTCTCAATAAACCAGACAAATATCGAAAGGTAGTACTCTTTCCATAAGTCGTTCAAACGTTGCTGGAGCTGTGCACAGTCCAAAAGGCATGACCTAGAACTACCACGATCCTTTCCCTTGTAAAAAAAGGCAGTCTTCTCTTTATCGCTCATAACCTCTTCACATTACCAGTACCCACTTTTCTTGTCCAAGGTTGAGAACCACTAGGATGCAGCCAGGCTATGCAAAGAGTCATCTATCCGAGGAAGTGGGTATGAGTCTTTCCTGGTCACATCATTCAGCCGCCGGTAATCTACACAAAATCTTGTTGAGCCATCTTTCTTCTTAACCAACACAACTGGAGATGACCAGGGGCTGTTCGATGGTTCTATCACATCCAGATTCTTAATTTCCTTCCGAATGTCATCAACTATGTCATGGGAAGCAAGAGGCAGGCGTCTAGAGGGTTGCTTGATAGGTCTGGCATCTCCTGTATTAATATGGTGACATGCCACAGATGTCCTACCAAGATCATGTGAACCACATGAAAAAGCATTTTGATTCTTTATTAAGAGTTCTGCAACAGCATTCTCTTGCCTCCAGTCAAGGTTTTCCTTTGTCCTCTTCAGGAGTTCTGTAAGGGGTTCTGGCAGAGTACGCTTCAAAATTTCCTCTCTTAAGACATTAGATTCAGTTGTGTTTATCTGCCAAACCTGCTTACACAAGCTAATTGTTGCCTCCTCTTCAAGATGAATTGCCTTGTCAGCCAGGTTCACCATTCTAACAAGGAAATTATTGATATTGATGAAACCAAAGTCCTTGCTATAAGTACTCCATCAGGGAGGTTATTCCCTCTCTCATAGGCTCGATTAATCATAGGCGCCATACAAACTGTCCTACACAGCACCCTGGTATCAAAATTTCGCTAGAAGCGGGCAACACAGTGGCCTGACAACAAACTACGGGGCAGCTGACTGGTGTTGATAATTCTGGTCGTGGTATCAGTACCAACTCTGTTTCACCTACCTTCAATACCCCCAGTCGAGTGTAAATGCAGCATCTTAGTTTGCACAGAACACCTAGTCGCAGTAAACATGCACCCACAAAATCCTCTATGTAGACTTCATGTTCTAACTCTAGTTCACGTAATTTTAGTTGCACACACTTCTTCCCTTTCACTGGTGTTGTCTCACCAGTTACAGTGGTTATCATGCACACTCCACTACTTTAATCAAGTGATTGCCGGGGGAAAGGCCCAATGATGTCTGGCCTGACAACATTAATGTTCGCCTCTGTATCTAAAACTATCTGAGGGGTACATCATCCAGGCTGCCCTCTACCAGTAATGCACCAACTTCCTGTTTCACCGAACGTACTCGAAGGAATTGTAGGGTCTTACCTCCAGCAGTCACCGACCTTCGCCCATCAATACAGGTGTTTACATGTTTCCCGAGTTTGGATTTAATTGGTTGGTCTCACCTGGTTCTGGGTCTTGGTTTCTTCGCTGATACTGCCGACACTGGGCTCTCAGGTGTCCAGGTCGTCCACACTCCCAGCACTCTGGCCGCTTTCCTAGTCGAGGACAATTTTCCGAAGCACCAACTCTGCGGGAAATGACATTAATTGCTGTCTTAATTTCCTTCAGAGTATTCTCGATGCTGTTCCCCTCTTCTTCGCTTGTTACTTTAGCTGCTCGCACCACACGCCGATTCGCTGGCACCTGCCTTGCTGACTCGACTTCCAGTGCACGGACTAGAGCATCTTACATGGTATGAGGCGCTGCCAGGCGTACTGCTTGTCGCACCTCCAAGTCTGCAATGGTATCAACAAAGAACCCAATGGCAAGCACATCTCTCGCCTCCTCTGGACACCCCTCATGTGACAGATGGGCTAGTCTCACAATGTCTTGCCAAAGTTCCTGAAGTGACTCCCCAGGTTGCTGGCTACGGCTTCGAAGTATGGCATGGTGGGCATGTCGTAAATAGCGATCCCCGAAGCGCAGCTCCAGGACAGAGACTAACGTAGGGTACTCCAGGCGATGTCGTTCAGGCAAAGATTGGCGTATACTGAGTGTAGGGCCCCTCAACAGAGCTGCCAGGTAGTAGGCATGTTGCTCTTCTGTCCAACCATTCAGGGTTGCGACAATCTCATATTGGTGCTGATATTTACGCCATGGGGTTTGGCCGTCATAAGGGGTAGGCTTGATTGTAACCTCCTTTCAAACCCCAGCATGGCAACCTCAGTTGTATTCATGTGCTGTGGTATTCCTACCATCGATCCTGACATCGCAGAGCACCTTCCATCGTTACCCTAATGTCTCGGCTCTGGCTTCGTCGAGCTGCTATCCTGGCACACCGATGGCTGAACACCTGCCTGTCGCTGTAGAAATTTCTCCCATTCAGTCCTTAAGACACTCACCTCTTTCTGCAGGTTGTCTTTAAAACTTCCGATTTTCTTTTCGACATTTTTAATTAAACACAGTCAATTCTATGGTCCACCAATTCACAGACATATTCAATTCTTTGGTCTACTAATTCACTGGCATTGTTAATTTTTAGGTCCACCATTTGAGAAACACTTTCAATTTTCTTGTCCACATACTTTATTTTAGTATGCACTAGCTCACTAATACCCTCTATCTTCTTGTCTACATTCTTATTAACACTGTCTATTTTCCTGTCTACGTTTTTACTAACATTGCCTATTTTCTTGTCTACATGCTAATTAACACTGTCAATTTTCCTATCAACACTGTCTACTTTCTTGTCTACATTCTCATTAACACTGTCAATTTTCCTATCAACACTGTCCATTTTGTTGTCTATATTTTTGATAACAAAGTCTATTTTCTTCTCTACATTTTCGTTAAAACTGTCTATTTTCTTGTCTACAGTTTCGTTAACACTGTTTATTTTCTTGTCTACATTCTCATTAACACTGTCAGTTTTGGTATTTACACCGCTTATTTGGCTACTTGGTCCCTCTATTAGTGCTTGCAACCCTCAAACTCACTAGCAATATTTCTTGTAACCATAAACTTATAACCTAACATTTCCTACCTAATAAAAGTTAACAATTTTGATTAAATATCTAAACATCTACACTTAATTTTAACATTATTTAAACCATTTAATTAAATTTTAAATAATTGCCTCCTTCCCACTTCTGACACCAGTGTTACAAGTTGGGGGCTAGGTACATTTGGTGTTGGAGGTATTTGATAAAATAAAGAAAATAAAGGTAACCCAGTTTATTTACAACTGTCCATACAAAAACCCTATGTCTATAATGATTTTTCACAATAAATGTCAAACAGAACAAATAACTACTATTTACATAAAGGAAAAAAATACATCTACATAAGTTCTCCGTATATGGAAAGGTTACTAGTCAGTCACAAAGGTGGACCCAATGGAAGAATACCGAGGAGTCTTTTCTGGCCTAGAAACACCTTCTTCCTACTACTTGCTGCGGTCCCACTCGCTGGACACCCTAGAACACTCGTCGCAACCAAATACTTCTCATCACTATCACTTGAGCTCACATCAGGCACCTGCCAGCCAAAACTCTCTCACTCCTGCTGCAGCTTCCCCTTATATACCAACACTTACATAACGAATTCTCTCGACAAGTCTCTGCTCTCCAACCTCCTGTTAAGGTGTCGCTTGAAAGCAAGCACCACCCCGAGAGATAAAGAAGGAACAGGAACATTCCAGATCATGATATCTCCGTGCAGGTGGTCGCCACCGCACATGGGCGACACAATGTACGCCGAACTTCTTTGTTACTGCCGCTGCTATATCGGCTTACACTGCTCTCCTATTACAGTTGCGTGCAGGTTGTTATCGTGGAATAATACAATCCCTGCAGCAACACAAGGAGGTCTTATTAGCGCTGCTGCCACTGTATTGTATTACACCGCCCAGGCAGACAGTCGCGACTCGCAACAATATAAATACCGCTGTCGCCACCATCTGCAGAATCAATTTATCATCATTTACATTGTTTTCCCACCTTTCTTTGTTTGAAGTATTCACATATAGTTTAAGACTGCATTCTAGTAGAGCTGCTATCGTAGTTTTTGAAGTATTCACTGGGTTTAGTATCTTCGCTAACAAATGTTCGAGCATAAATATAACAGTATATGTTTGCTACTGCCACTGCAGTTAACTCCAGACAGTGGCAATATATTTTATTTTGTAAGATTTTTGGACCAACATCCATGAATGACTACAAGCAAAAGCGGCACGCCATTTACATCAGATTTTCTCTATTTTGCTAAAGCAGATTCTTTTGCATTTGCTTTCTTCATTTCTTCAGTTGTTACCTATAAAAAACCTCACACATCTTATGATTTTTCGAGTATGTGCTTGCAGACATGTATAGCAAACCCATAGATGTGCACAACTCATATCAGGTTGGTGACATTTGTAAGAACATTTATGACTGTATTGTACATGTTACAATAGGAAATAATAATATAATTAATACCTTACCTCTTCACCCAAATAACACTTATGTTTGATAATGAACAGCCGAAGTTTGGGTTCTATGTATCTTCAGATAGTTGCTATAAAAATCATGATGTCCACGAATCTGCCACTTTCGAACTTGAAATCTGACCATACTAGGTTTCTCTTGCTATTGATAGCACATTTGTTAAGTCGTATTATGTTATTCGCTTGTTTTTTTAAATATACAATCTGTTCAAAAAAATCACCGACAAACTCCGGCAGGTTATTCCTTGTGAGAAATAAAACAGGAAACATGCAAGACGCTTGGTACATAATCGTGATATTGAAGGAGTAATTCGCCTTTGAGGATTAAATTTTAAAACTTTGATTTCCCCGTAAACCAAACAGTGATCGACGTAAACTGACAAAACTCAGGATATTACTTCAAGACAATAAGGTCGACAAGCCAACTGTAAACATAAGTTGATACCTTCTACCGTTACGAAAATAAAAGGGGTAGCACCCTTTAAATTAGTGACAACTTTTTTAAGCGTAGTGATAATCAAAATTTAAGAGTGAATTATTGAAAATATGAACTTAGTGATTAAAAAGGTCCTCTTGTAACGACAGTCTAGGATGCATAGTTATCGTGCAAAACGCACGTCAATTTTGGCGTGGTGAAACAGAGCCTAGCGTGCAGGCAACACTGTGTACACGAGTGTCTGGTTTATTCCGCAGTGCCGCACAGACGATGGTGGACATTCACTGTAATTATCTCGTACTGTAGCTTAAATAGCTCACATTACCGTAACCAACACTTCATTCCTGGCTTAATTTGTGTGTTTTTTTTTTGGAAAAGGGAAAAAAATGATAAGTATGCAAGCGATAAAATATGAGTATCTTATTATATTCGATAAACTGCTTAATAAAGCTCCGACGTCACACAAAGTATTAGCGTGTCTGTGTCAGCACAAATAATAGTCAACAATAATGGAGATGTGTTGGGTAGTATGTATTAAGATTTACGTTAAAATATGTTTGTTCACATGTGCCGTAAATTCTTTCAGTATTAAACACACATGCCTTTAAAATAAATAGCTTCAAGGAAGAGTTTTAGCCTTAAATGTCACTTAATAGTTAACGAGTGTTCATATTAGATAACAAAAGTGTTTACTGTAACAAACCGTTACGGCGTGTAAAATAACACAGTGCTACACTGCTTGTGTAACACTCATGTGGCATTTGTTTTCACATGCTCGAGAGGTAACTGACATTTAGGAAATCTACATTTAAGACCAGACAGATACAAATCTAGGGTCAAGGGATAGAGAAAGTAAGGAGAAGGTGTATCACCGCTGGCATGAAATCACGTAAATGGTATGCGATTGTAATGTAGGAGTATTTTGGAACCTAACATTTTTACTACAAGTTTACAGTAAGCCTGTTTCGGTACCGATAAATCAAAACCATCTACACCTTTTGAAGTCTAAGAGCTAAAAATTCCTAATTTTTTCTTCTCTCTATGCATGTTGCACAGTTTTCAACACAACTTTCTGTTAGAGAAAAACGCGCCTAGGAATGTCACAATCACGAGTACTTTACAAATTTAAATGACTTGGTGGCTCTTGGTTCATTTATTCCTGACGTCAGATTTAAACCAAAATTGCATGACATTATGCACAATACCAAAAAGTCAACTGTATCCTTCAGCACACGCCACTAACTAGTTTGTGGTTAGTAGATTGTTATTCATTTCAAATGTAATTAAGACTAAAACAATGAATATTAAGACAATTAGAATTTTCTTCGACGAAGTGTTTTGAAAATAAAACGTTTAATTTCTTACACCTGCAAATATTTTTTCTTCTCAATGTAGAATCAGTATTAATATCGGCAATATCTAACAGTGCCTGAAAACAATGTCAGCTCCCCTACACTTCACAGTAGTGCCAGAATTGCACAAACTGTTTAAATATCTAACTTTGTGTATTGTACCCAAGATATATTTATTTCACTTGCACATTTATGTATTTTTAAAACTCACATACACAAATTAAGCCAGGAACAAAGTGTTGGTAACTGTTATGTGAGCTCTTGAAGCTACGGTAGTGATAATTACAATGAATGTCCACCACCATCTGTGCGGCGCTGCAGAATAAATCAAACACTCGTATACATAGTGTTGCCTGCACGCTAGGCTCTGTTTCACCACGCCAAAACTTGACGTGCGTTTTGCACGAAAACTATGCATCCTAGACAGTCGTTACAAGATGAAACTTTTTAATAACTAAGGTCACATTTTACAATAATTCACTCTTAAATTTTGGATTATCAAGACGCAAAAAAATTTGTCAGTAATTTAAAGGATGCTACTCCTTTTATTTTCGTAAGGGTAGAAGGTATCAACTAGTGTTTACAGTTGGTTTGTCGACCTTATTGTCTTGAAGTAATATCCCGATTTTCGTCAGTTTACGTCGATCACTATTTGGTTTATGGGGAAATCAAAGTTTTACAATTTGATTTTCAAAGGCGAATTACTACTTTAATATCACGATTATGTACGAAGTTCCCAGCTTTATTTTTAACATGAAATCATCTGCTGGATTTTGTCAGTGACTTTTGTGAACACCCTATACACACACACACACACACATATATATATATATATATACATACACTTTGTGTTTTCTTTTTCTTTGGGCGCTTTTTTGTTTTGTTTTCATTGTCATGGAAGAACAATATCAAATGTATTTGGTGCATTAAAAACAAATATTAAATGTGTGTAGTTCCGAATTCCAACAGCTTTCTTCATGGAACATTTATTGGTCTTCCGGGCCGTATTGTGAAATATCTGGCATTTGTTATTCTGTGAAGACACGTTGAGAATTGGAAAACGATGGAGAAGCTCTTGGCGAAGAAAAGGGTCATAAAATCTAACATTGCTCGTGCAGAGAGCGCCGTTGCTAAACATGCGAGTAGACATTCGAGTGGAGCAATAGTACACCAGAAAAGAGTGCAATTAATGTTAGATAAGTTTGATAAACTACTGGTGAATTTTAGCACTGCATTAAATGATGAGGGCTACACAACACATGAAGATGATCTCGGTGAAGCAAAAGATTGACTGACAGCCTTGCTTGTCAACATCCATGAAGTCGGATCAGAAAAGCATAACATTTCGTCGCCGAAACGTGACATCGGAAGTGAGGTTACATTGCCCAAGTTACAGTTACCAGTGTTTGGGGGCAACTTGCAGGACAGGATATCCTTTAGGGATATATTTGAATCTGCTGTTCATAATAATAAGATCCTTTCGGGAGCCCAGAAACTATAATATCTCAAGGGGTTATTACAGGATGATGCAGCTGTATTTTCCCAATAGTAGCGAGAACTATCTTGAAACCTGTAATATACTAACTACAAGGTATGAAAACAAGCATGAGTTGGCAGATGCAACCTTGAAACGTCTATTTTCGCAACAACAATTCAGCAGGAGTCTGTAGGTATGGTGCGTCGCATGTGGGACAATGTCGTTGAGTGCACAAGGTTGCTTAAAGTTCTGGGGCAGCCAGTCGAGCACTGGGATGGAGTGCTTGTGTTTGTTGTAACTGAATAGTTAGATAGTGATTCCAGAAATATTGGCAACTGTCATTACCCTGTGATGAATTGCCGAAATTTGAAAAACTCGTGCAGTTTCTGGAACATAGAACCCGTGCACTAGCTGCAGCAACTAGTTCGAAAGAAAAAACTGTTGCTGGCTCTACCAATAAAATTCAAGGTAGTAGGAATCTTTCAGTTTTGCATGGTACTACACATGAGCATACTTGTGTCAAATGTGTTGAAAACCATGCTCTGTACAAATGTCCTGAGTTTTTGGCCGCCTCAGTCTAGGAGAGATATGCATTTGTTAAAGACAAATGGTTATGTTTTAACTGCCTAAACGCTACTCACATGTCATGACAGTGCTATTCATCAAAATGCAAGGTGTGTCAAGGACACCACAATACATTGTTACACGGAGAACCAGCATCACATGAACTTCCAAACTTACACTAGCAGAGGTATCCTCTCATTCAGTGCAGTACTTCCTCTCGAAATGTGTTCTTGTCAATTACATTAGTTCACGTTCAGGACTGTATAGGTATCTCAATCACATGTGGTGCTTTATTTGACTCTCGGTCAGAAGCTAGCTTCATAACTGAGAATTGTTTGCAACTGCTTGGCTTAAAGAAGCAGCCATTGAATGTTAGAGTGTCAGGCCTAGCATCCAACAGCATAGGTAAGGTCTCTAGCCTTGTTCAACTGAATTTTCAGTCTAAACCTAACTGCACACCACTCCCTAATGTGCATGTTCTTGTGGTGCCAAAATTGGCAAAATGCCTACCTCAGGAGTTTATTATTCCCAAGGCCTCCTGGTCCCACATTAAGAGGCTGAAATTAGCAGACCCCATGTATAATACTCCGAGGAAAATGGACAATCTTCTCTGTGGTGATATTTTCCCACTTCTACTTATACCAGGATGCTGCACAGGAGAATAGAGTTCTCCCATTGCAATTGAAACAGATTTTGGTTAGGTGCTCTCTGGTAACATTCACAGTGACTCATTCCCATCATCGGTAACCTCTCTGTATGTACGTTGTGATGATGTGAACAGAACTTTACACAAGTTTTGGGAGTTAGAGTAAGTTCTCTCTGCCTCCACACTAACCAAGGAAGAATCCTTATGTGAGCATCACTTTGATGTAAATCATGAACGTCGGGAAGATGACAGTTATGTGTTGCGATTACCAATTCGAGAAGATAAGTCAGAGTTAGGAGAGTCGCGGTCAGTGGCAGCATCAGTTACAGACCCAACCAACCAAACATGAACAATACGTAAATTTTATGGATGAGTACTTTGCCTTTGGTCACATGGAGCCAGTTCTATCAAACGAACTGAAGAAGCTAAATCGTGAGATGTGTTACATCCCTCACATTCCAGTGTATAAGGAGAGTAGTGCGACTACAAAATTAAGAGTCGTTTTTGATGCTTCAGTGAAGACTTCTTCGAGCGTCTCTTTGAATGATGTGATGATGGTTGGACTCAAACTTCAAGATCTTTGTTTCCTGCTAATACGATTCAGAAAGTGTATAGTTCCACTTGTTGCTGTTACAGCCAAGATGTATAGTCAAATCTAGGTACATATGCATGACACCGAATTCCAGAGAATAGTGTGGAGACCATCCCATACTAAACCTATTCAAGACTATTGCTTGCTAACTGCATTCGATATTTGAAACAATTAGCTAAAGATGAACAAGATAATTTTCTAATGGCTGCTCCAAACTTGATGAGCGACTTCTATGTTTATGATCTTCTGTCTGGGGCTGACAGCATCCAAGAAGCCTTAGAATTACAGAAACAACTCATTTCCCTCTTAAGTCGAGGTGGATTTCAGCTGAGACATTAGGATTCTAGTGTACCAGAAATCCTTGAAGCTGTATCAGTTGAGCTACAGAATAATGCAGTATCTTGGAATTCCAACGAAGATAGCATGGTCAAGACTTTTGGACTTGAGTGGCATCCTAACCTGGATCAATTTGCATATTCGTATTCACCATCTAAACCTAAGGAAGCAACCTCTAAGCATCTTATATCATCTTAGATCTCCAAGGTGTTCGATCCAATGGGCTGGCTTTCACCTGTTATTGTTCGTGTCAAGGTTTTCCTCCAGTTTCTGGGGGAGCTTTCTTTGGAATAGAATGATCTCCTTCCTGATGAACTGTGTGCAAGTTGGAATCAGTTCATCAGCGAATTTCCCCTGTTCGACATAATGTGTATCGATAGGTTCCTTTTACTTCCTAACCCTAACAGATGTGAACTGATAGGATTTTGTGATGCATCAGAGATGGCCTATGCAGCCATGGTTTATTTATGCTCACATTACCATGATGTCACAGATTTAATACGACAAGTGACTGGTAAAACCAAGGTAGCACCACTCAAACAAATTTCTATCCCAAGATTGGAACTTAGTGGTGCCCTGCTTCCCTCAAAGTTGTTAAATGCTGTGCAGCATGCATTATCGATGGAGGAAGTTCACATTGAAGCCTGGGCTGATTCCACCATTGTGTTGGCATGGTTGGCATGTCCTCCAAGACACTGGAAAACATTTGTGGCAAACAGGATAGCGGTAATCCAAAGTCTTGTGCCCTCAGATCAATGGTTTCACATAAGCAGGGTTGACAATCCTGCAGATTGTGCCTCCCAGGGGTTGTTGCCAAGTGAATTTGTTTCTCATCCATTATGGTAGTCTGGTCCACTACGTTTGCAGAATCCCAGTCCCTTGAGAGCCAGTGAAAGAGTTGAGCCTGATCAACTCCTGATGGTACATGAAAGAAAGGTAACAGTGTTTAATGTGTGCATCAGTCCTGAAATTGCATTGTTGGATAGGTGGTCTTCCTTAAGTAAACTTCAACATGTGAAGGCATGGTGCTTGAGATTTGTCAACAACTGCAGGAAGTCCAAAATGACAGACTGTCACATTCCTTAACTGTAAGTTAACTTCAAATAGCACTGCTTTGTTGGGTGAGCATTGTGCAGAAGGAAAGCTTCAGTGACGACATTTGTTGTCTCTTAGTTCAAAGAGTCGTCCCACAATCCTTGCTTCATTTCTGGATAAACATGGTGTAGTCAGGGTGGGCAGTCAAATTCGGAAATCATGTGTTCCTTAATAGCAAAAACATCCTGCCATGCTACCAGCCCATGGTCGGTTGACCAAGCTAGTAATAATGCATGAACATGTGGTAAATCTTCATGCAGGATATATGTTGGTGCAAGCTGTCTTGCAACAACGATTCTGGATTCTCCGTGCCAGAGATATTATTCGCCATTTTCTGAAAGAACATGTGACCTGTTGTCGTCGGCGTGCCACTACTGATACTCAGATGATTGCCGACCTTCCAGCACCAAGAGGACGTGTTTCACATCCATTTTTACAATGTGGAGTTGACTACACAGGGCCGTTTCAGCTTTGGAATAACTGCAAGGGATGCAACAAAATTAAGTTTAAAGTTAATGTAGTGCTATTTGAATGTTTTTCAACCAAGGCCATACACATTGAACTGGTGAGTGACCTGTCGACAGCAGCATTCATGGCCGCGCTCAAGCATTTTATTATTCGATGTGAAAGGCCTCTAGAGATTTTTAGTGATTGTGGTACAACTTCGTTGAAGTGGCACACAAGCTGAAGGAACTGTTTGCAATGGTCCAATCACAGGAGCTTCAACAAACAATCTGCGACTACCTTGGTGGTCGGTGTATTTCTTGGCGGTTTAATCCTCTTGCAGCTCCTCACCAAGGATGGCTTTGTGAGGCTGGAGTTAAGAGCATCAACTATCACTTGTCTCGTGTTGTGGTAGGTGCTAGTCTCCCCTTTGAAGAAGTTTACACCATTCTAACTATGATTGAGGCCTGCCTCAACTCGAGACCACTTACTGCTCTGACCAGTGATCCTAGTGACCTTTCAGCACTTACTCCGGGCCACTTCCTTTTTGGTGACTCGTTACTGGCACTGTCACATCATGGAGAACCAGATGTAAAACTCAACAATGTGACCAGATGGAAGTTGGTACAAAGAATTGTTCAGTACTTTTGGCGATGCTGGTCACCTGAATATCTGTCGAGACGTTATAATCGGCCAAAATGATGGACGAAACAGCCCAACCTGCAGGTCGGTGACATGCTCATTCTAAAGGAAGTGCACGTGCCGATCCGTCAATGGAGGCTGGGTCGCATCACTAACATCTTCCCAGGCTCGGATGATTGTGTGCGTTCAGTAACTGTGCTAATTGTTTCCATAGAAGTTATGCGATCAGTCGTCAAAACTGTGCCTTTGTCATTATAGTTTTGTACGTGACTTGCAGGTTGTGTACCTTTCAACGATAGTACGAGTGAAACAATTTCAAGTTTTGGTGGATTGTTTGATTAGCCTGTTCTAAGTTGTCAATTGAAACTGACAAGGTGGGCGGAATGTTGAGTCGTATTCTGTTACTCACTTGTTTTTTATACATACACTGTTTTCTTTTTCTTTAGTCGCTTTTTTGTTTTGTTTTTATTGCCATTGATGAACAGTATAAAATGTATTTGTTGTATTGAAATCAAATATTGAACGTGTGAAGTTCCGAATTCCAACAGCTTACTTCATGGAACGTGGTTTTTTCTATCTCACTGGAAGAGAATGGGTTACAATGTGCGTCATTACTATCGATGTCGGTAGAAACATGTTCGGAATCACATTGTTTGGAATCTTTGTGGGGAGAATGTCAATTAACGTTAGGAGCATTCAATTACAATTCTTGACAAGCACATATGGAATCATATGAATATATAATACGAGAATTGTTATGTGCTCCTGATGGCGTATAGTATGTCAATGGCATATCTTCTGATCTTGAGCTTTCAGTAGTAATGAAGGCGATATTCTGCCCAATCTGGAAAATTTAATTCTACACAGCAAAATATTATTTTACATCTAAAATAACATAATTTTCTTTTACACAAATCAAGCAGTCGATCGAAGTGATGGATAATTCGGAAAAATAACAGACAGTAAGCAGTCGAGTAAATTTTGTTATTTTTCCTACCACACACTAACATAGATAACTTTCTTTGCTGTTAACACATGTTTTGTTTCTACTGAGAAAATTTTATTAAAATTTAAACCGCTGTAATATACAGAGAGAAAAAAATACAAATAATTGTATTAATGATCAATAGTAATGCGTTGGTAAGTTATTTGATTAAATGTAATGCACTGTATGTAACGTATTTTAGTGAGCGCTTCTACGAGGTAGTTACATTAATTTAAAACTGCGAAAATTCGGAAGCGGACAAAAAATTTAGTTTCATATATAAAAAGGAGTGTCCGAATTGCTATTCGTAAACTATCAGTATAAAACCTAAACCACTGGACGCAGTTTCATTTAAAGTGAATTCCTATACAAAGTCATTTCTGGGTTTTGGAAATTCAACCTACCAAAAGTGACTTTAAATATTAATGTGTTTTCAACTACTACTAGCTAGAAAACACAATGAAAATAAATTTAGCTTGAAACAAGCATGCACATAGACATTTATACATCAAACATATGTCAAACTTAATTTCCTTTATTGTAAAGAAAACATTGCAAAAAAGTTTAGTGGCAGCACATATAATGTTGCAACTTTAACTTTGAAGTAAACTTATTATCTTCAATGTGAAAAAAACTTGAATTGGAGACAGTTTTCAGCTACAACAAATAGGCCTGTAGGCTCCTAGACTTCTCCGTTGGCTTATACATAACCATCAACGAGCAATAACCCTAAGGATAACTATATTCACGCTAAAAAATACAAATACCTTCAAAGAAACTTTATATTTGCCACAACGATGGCATTTCTACACTACACCACATTTTAAATTGTCATACAAATTAAAAGCCGTCATCTTGAAACATGCTTCCCATTACTGATTATCTGCATAGACGAAAGATTATTTGTTTCTCGGGGATTCTGTGAAAAAAAAATTATCATCTTCGTTTTTTTTTATAAGTCTGCTGGGCTGGTATAATTGACTTTTATTACTGGACACGTATCAACGCTTTCTTAATAAAAACTAACATTATTTATTATTTATTTCTTTTCCATGCCTTTGATGAAATAAACTGAATCACAAAATATTTATTACTTAAAACAATCAATATTTATGAGTATGGGAAATTAATCGTTACTAAATATCATATAGGCCTATACGGCCTGCATAAAGGCCCGAAACACACATTTTCGACTATCACTATAGTTCGATTGTACAATTTCAGCATCGATTAGGTCTATACGCGAATATCTGCTGCAGTACTTTTTATGTACAATGATACATAGTTTGAAAGTGGAAATTAGTACAGACACACGAGTAGCAGCGACATACAGTTGTTAGTTAGAAACTTAGAACCTGTACAAAAAGTATTATAGTTAAGATTAATATTAAAACATTTATTGCTGTTTATATTAGATTGACGAACACTTTGATATTTGCGTAAGGAGAAATTCAACGATACAGGCACGTGGAACAACGTACCGAAGCCTGCAACGGAAATGACAGCATCGCCCTCCATTACATTTTTAGCATAGCTTAACATGTGAGTTCCTGATTCCGTATTGCGTACACACGACTTTAGTTAGAGTTTAAAGGCAAGGGAATAAAGTATAAACGATTCAACGAAGGAACGTAGTCGAAATGAAGTCGTACTTTTCTACCGCTTAAAAGCATTAGGGCCTATGTTAGTTTGAACTCATAGTTTATGTAAATGGGGAGTGAGGTTAGAGATTAGAACTGGGTACACAGACTAAAATTGTAAGATATGAAAGTAAATTTGTAAAGTGTATGCATTTGGCTAAGCTGAGTGAATAATCTAAATAACAGAGTAAATGTAGAGCCCTGGTAGTGATGTTTAATACCGAGGGCTGAAATTGAGGTCAAATACTAAGGTCTAAGAATGAGGTCTGAAAGAGTGTTCTAATTATTGAGGTATTTTATTGAGGTCTAACTGCGAAGACTAACTGTCAATTCAGGAGGATAGATTGCATACTGTTGGATATGTATACTGATGGATAGACTAGTATCCAGATTTTTGGATATGTGCCAAATGAGTAGTATCCCGAGTGTTGTATACAGGTTATTACAAAAAGGTACGGCCAAACTTTAAGGAAACATTCCACACACATACACACACACAAAGAAAGAAAATATGTGATATTGACATTTCCGGAATCGCTTAGTTACCATGGTAAAGCTCAATTCCTTACATCTAGTTAAATGTCATCGTAAATAACACTTCGTACAGAAAATGTCCCAAATACCCAATGGATTGGTTCTTTACAACGTACTTTACTTCCTAGGTTCACCGCCAGGTGGGCCCCTAGACGGAAGGTAATCTGGACTGTGAGTTGAAGAGACGCAATGCAGTCACGATTACCTCCCATCACGTCGCCCACCTGGCGGTGATCCTAGGAAGTAACATACATTCTAACGAAACATTCCATTGGGTAATTGAAACAATGTCAGTACGATATGTTTTCTACTATGACATTTAACGAGATGTAAGGAATTGAGCCGTACCATGGTAATCAAGCGTTTCCGGACATATGTACATATCACATATTTTCTTTCTTTGTGTGTGTGTGTGAAATGTTTCCTGAAAGTTTGGCCGTACCTTTTTGTAACATCCTGTATGTATCCAGATGGATAGTATCCAGTTTGTTGGTGATGAATACCCAGATGGAGAGTTTTCATATGGAGATTTTTCAGATGGTCAGAATCTAAATGTAGTCTAGTATCAAGAAAGACTATCCATACGAATAGTATCCAGATGGCTTGTATCCAGGTGTATAGTTTGTAGTTTAATAGTATACAGATAGTTGGATATCTTCATGATGGATAGAATCCAAATGAAGGATCAGAGTGTATGTAAATCAGGATATTTTTGAAGACGAGAAGCATTGTTGAATTGAATATAACAAAATTAAGTTTTTGGTTAAAAACTGAGGCATAGTTGCGAGATAATGTATTTAAATTAGCAGGCTGGATACAAATTTTAGAGTCGTAATGTCGTACTTTGGAATAGCATAATATACTTTTTATTATTGTTGTAAAGTTTTGTATGGTGTGGCGACTGTTTTAGTAGAGACATGGAATTACCTACCCGATATTTAATAGAGATTTTAACGTTCTTAATTTGTGTTATATACTCTCTCCGAACGTACACACGACTGTTGTTAAAACAACATTAATGGAATTACATGCTCTTAATAATAAGGGAAATCTACCTAACTTCGCCCAACTTTTTTGGAGGAGATTGCTAAAAAATTTTACACTTAATTTTTCAAATGTATATTCAGTATGTATATAGATCCTTATTGTAATTGTACATAAAACGAAAACCAATACTCGCAAAATATATACATAGAGATAATAATGAATATACATGAAATAACATTTTGCAGCACTGAACAGAAGTGGTCCTAATTTCACTCACTAGTTAAAATATAGCGAAAACTACAATAAAACATATTTATAACATAGAAAAACATTAATATATGAAGCTGTAAGCAATAATATACATTACAAATTTATTTGAGAGAAAAAACTACAAACCTTCTTTTTGTTGAACAAAACAACTTGAACAATTTCATGAAGTAATTTCTAGCCATTAAGGCAAATAGCACAAATAAACTTTGAATCAGTTCCAGATTACTGGCATGATGTTCGTGGCACCATGAAAAAGTTTTGAACGAAATTATTAAAAGAAAGTCAAAATATTAAAAAAAGAGAAAAATATAATTTTTTTTGCATTGAAGAAAACAGCAAAGAAAATGTCTTCAAGTAGTTCTTCAGTAGCTCTTCTTCACGGGGAGAAGCTGTCAATAAAAATCAGACACTTTTCGGGAACGTTCAAATGTGCTTGGCTACTGAAAATCAGAACCAGGGTTGATGTCTGATGGAGTCATGAATGATGAATTTGGCATTGTTATGTGGGAATCATTTGTACTTTGATATTTAAGGCGATAGTACTTTTTAACCATCATGTAACATACATGATAGGTTAATTTTAAAAATGAGACGAGCTCCTACTTTCGCCTAGTTCTATATTTCAACCGTGTACCTCATTTCGTACCCGTTCCTTATTTCGCCTATGGGCGAAAATTCACTTCTTCATATCGTGGACAGAGAGCAACACCTCCTCACATTTTGTTCTGCTTATGGCGGAATTACAAACATGGGTGATATTAGATGGACTTCACTTATTGAGGTCTGGGTTCGCAACTCGAAATGTGCAGAAATAAAATATTTTCTGAAAATCGTATATATAGGCCTACTTAAAGGCAGAGATTGATTGCACACAAATATACGCTATACAAAGAATACTGCATACATAGAAGAGTTTCTTATTGCTTAAAAAGACACATTGGAAGTACACAAGAACAGCGGTCCTGACTTCCACCCTGTTGCAAACAGTGACATTAGTAATGGTCAGCATGTCTCCCTGCCCGTCCCAAAGCCACCAGCGCCTTACTTGCTCAAAGACTAGCTTGCTATCCTAGAGATTTTCACGCAGCACATGTTAACAGCCAGTCTCTGCTTGGACACGTTGACGAGTTCAAAGAATTTTTTAGTTCTCTAAATTTCCACGCCATATTGGTTTCTGAAACATGGCTAAAAGAGAGTCCTCCATCATTGCTCGTTGACCTACCTAATTATAATTTATAAAGAGTTGACAGACACGATAAACAGGGTGCAGGAGTGGGAATTTACGTACGTAAAGATATTAAAGTTAAAGTAATTAGTAGCCTAACTCTCCTATCCTATATTGCGCTAAACCGGATTATTTATTTCCTGAAGTAAGTGTTTTACACAAAAATACTTATTGGAGTTTTTTAGAAACCCCCTAAGATTTTGTCAATGGATGACTTCGAATATGATCTATTTTCTGTAGTACCTAATTATGAAAACACGTTAATTATGGGCGATTTCAACACTGACCTTTTAAAAGAATCTCATCAAAAATTACTTCTTACTAATCTTTTCTCTTCGTGTAATTTATCTTTTTGCCTTCTTGAAGTTACACACCATTCTCATAATGCGGATGCACTGCTCGACCTCATACTCTCGTCGAAACCAGATAAAGTCTTAAAATATGGCCAACTCAGTGTACAAGGTCTGTTTCACTACGACCTCATTCATGTAAGCTATCCACTTCGTACGCCTGAAGTTTTACCAAAAATTATAACCTATAGAGATGTAAAAAACATTGACATGGGTAAATTTCTTAGCGACGCTTCTGAATTGCAGTGGAGCAATGTAGAAATGTTACATACAGTTGATGAGAAAGTTAATCACATTAACTTGTTATTACAGATGCTTGTTGATAAGCATATTCCATTGCGAACAAAACGCGTTTCTCGTCCAGCAGCGCCGTGAATGACAAGGGAAATAAAAAAATTTAATGGTAGATCGAGATAATGCTTTCCGCAGTTACAAAACTTCAAAGAAAAAAATGACGCATTTGTACGTACGAGATTTGAGAAGTATTGTTTACTCAGAAATCGCTGTACCCAAGTGATTAGAACAGCAAAATTATCGTACGCTCGTCGCTTGGTATAGCCAGACTCGTCCCCACGTAATATATGGAGTACTGTGAGTAAAATGGGACTGAACTTAAGTGACTCTAAAAACTTAGAGCGCGTGGTAGATAAATAAACGCTGAAAGCATTAATTAATTTCTGCGCTTTTTTCGAAGTCAATGTGGATAAAATACTCAATGACAATCCCAGATAATGGTATTTGCCAACTTTACGAGTAAATACTCATCTAGAATTACTAATTCGTTACGCGTGATTTCTTGCGCCGCAGTTAAAATGCACGAGGTTCCGGCGTCAGAGATTGTGCCTCAGAAGTTCGTAATACTGGAACCAATTTTGTTTACAACTTGGCTAAAACTATTGTCTAAGATTGCTATTGTTTGATTTTCGCAAATTGGCTTCAGGAAACCTACAGCTATAGATTAATATTATTAGCGTTGAATTATTTACCACGCCCTGTTAAGTCAGCAAATCAGCCTAAGCGCTAACGAATTTAACGATCAATTCATAAGTTATTGTGATGATCTTAATTTGGAAGTAAAAAAAGAAACAACTTTTATAGAAGCTTACAACAGCAGTGAAGACGAACTTTTCTATTTCAATGTAGTCAGACATATTGATGTCATTAAGACTATTAGGTGAATTAAAACTAAAGCACAAGGTAATGACAAAATCTCTAGAGACACAATAAATTTAGCTTTGCCGTTTATTCTTGGAGCCTTGACAAATATATTCAACAAATCGTTAATCACGGGTAGTTTTCCAAGTCAGTGGAAACTGGCAATAGTAAAACACATCGCTAAGATACAAAATCCTCGGTGTGCCAGTGATTACAGGCCTATAAGCATTCTCCCAACTATTTCCAAAGCTCTGGAATATATTGCTCACCAACAGATTACAAAATACATAAGCGAATATAATCTACTGCTGATTGACTATCAGTCTTGTTTTAGAGAAGGTTTTAGCACGTGTACAGCACTTCTACAGGTAACTGACGACATCAAACAAAACACGAACAATCATATGCTAACAATTTTTACTCTGTTAGACTTTAGTAAAGCATTTGATTCTGTTGACCACAAGCTTTTAATCGCAAAGTTAGGATCATATTTCAAATTTTCTGTTTTATCATTAGAATGGATTTAAAGTTATTTATATGATCGATATCAAAGAGTCGTTTGCGGAGAAAATCAGTCAGCTTGGCGTGCAGTAGAAAAATGAGTTCCCCAGGGTTCGGTGCTGGGCCCGTTATTGTTCTCTGTTTTTATTAATGACCTGCCAAAGAAACTATTACATTGTAAATACATTTGTATACCGATGATTTCCAAATCTATCTTGCAGTACAAACGGGTAATATAACGTTATCTATTAATGTAATGAATCGTGAACTATCAAACATTCTAGAGTGGTCAATAAAGCATGGTCTAAAATTAAACCCTAAGAAAACACAATGCATTATACTTGGATCTAATAAAATTCTCAAAACGTTAAACATCGCTAGAGCCCCGAAAATCATGCTTAATGGTGAACCAATTACCTTATCGAAATTAGTAAAAAATTTAGGCATTTAATTTAACTAAATTATAACGTGGCGTGAAAATGTTACCTACCTACACAAACAAACAAATAAAACCCTGCATTCGTTAAGAAGGCTAAAAAAATGTGTACCTACTAAATTAATGAAGACCTTAACAGAATCATTATTTATTTCACGCCTTGACTATTTTGACACAATTTTCAGTGACTTGCATCAAGATTTAGCCAGAGACTTCAACTCATTCAAAATAATTGCGTGCGCCTTGTTTTTAACCTTAAAAGAAAGTACAACGTCAGTGAATATAGAAACAAAATTTCATGGTGTGGTATGAAGAATCTACGTACTTTTCATAAGATTTTCTTGCTCAAAAAACTCTTCTTAACAGATAAAACTCAATACCTTTTATGTCGATTTTTATCACCCCATACTCTAAACACACGTTCTTTTAATCAACAAATACTTCTGTTTCCCAAACACATATCTTTCTTTGCTTCCTCTTTCACAGTTACAGCTACTAAAATCTGGAAATCTTTACCGAAGGAGGCGAGGAATACTAACTCATTTTAATTTGTTTAAAAAAAATGCCAAAACAATTTGTCAACGCTGTAAGTCCACTAACAGAGAATGGTTTTAAAGAGTTTCAAAGGAACAATCCCTATAGTGAAAGCTACTTAAAAATAGGAGGCTCAGTTATAAATAAATAAATATATATATATAATTTTCTCTATGAAACTATTTCGTTTGAAACATTTTATTTCTGTCAACCTTAGGCTTATGAAATATGCGACTGTAATGAATGCACGTTTGCGTTTATATATATGACCATGTTAATCAGCCTGTATGAGTGTGGGGATCTGTCTGTGTGCGCGTTAATTGTCTTTGTGTAAGAATATGATTTAGGTGTTTGACTTATTACAGATTGTAATATAATATTTTTACGTGTAAATTTGTGTATGTATGAGTATATATGTGAACGTATGTGTGTATGTATATGTGTGTGGTATGTATGTGTGTATGTGTGTATGTCTGTATGTATGTGTGTGTATGTCTGTATGTTTATATGTGTATGTATATTTATACACATGCTTATATATGCATATTTATGTAAACACATATATATTTCAATAATGGTTTATGGTAGATGTTGTTTAGTTTACTTGATCATAGCTACTTAAACTTATTGTTAACTGTTTTTTTTTTCTGTTTTATCTTAGATGCGTACTGTTAGTTTATCGTTTCTTTTTTTTTCTACTCTCTATGGTCATGGTAGAAGTACTACAGGAATTCTTGTTACATTACTATTACAAATATCATCATAATATTTTATGTATGCAAATTTTAAGTGCAATTTATTTCCTATTGTTTGTGGTTATGTGTAAGAGAAGGCGACAATGCCGTAACTTCGCCACAATGAAAATAAAGACGATTTATTATTATTATAAATAACAAAATATAAATATGGCAAATAAATACCTAAATAAGAACTTAATAGATGACGAAAGCAAGAAATAACTAAATAAAAACGTTTAAATAAAATATGAAATGAAATTAATTGAACTAAACAAATACAATTGCAATATAAAAATAAGTATAGATAAAAAAAATGTTTTAAAAGATTTATAGAAATAAGCAAATAACAAAATAAGTAAACAAAACTAAGTACTTCAAATTTAACACTTATAAAATAATAAACAACAAGCAAAAAATTATAATATGAATCTAAAAATGAGTAAATAAATAAGTAAGAAAATAGTTAAGAATAATTTATAAAGAAATCATACATTTAGTAAAACAAATAATTAAATACATGTAAAATTTATTTAAGAAAAGGTTAATTTATACATTAAAATTAATAATTATGTATATATACAAATATAATTTATTAAAATAAACATTTTGTTAAGAAAATAAAATACAAACCAGAAAGTAAATAAAAATATTAATATAAATAGAAATAAAATAATGTTATTACAAATATATATGGAGACAAATGTACATGAAAGAAAATAAAAATGTTCCTCAACAACACACGTACAACCAAATCAATGCCTAGCACACCTGATCATTACCAGACAAACCTGAGCACTGTCAAACCGATTCAAATGGACTCGTTGTAAGCGAATCTCCCAACCTTCTTCCTTCCATTAAAAAAATACGTACTGCCAATATCGGTTTCATACACTAGTCAAGATCTTGATTGTTTTATCGTTATGCATTAAGATATTTTAAAGAACAGTAACAAAAATATAAACAGAAACGTAATCATATGTTTTCGAAAGTAAAGGTTGTTTCCTAATTCAATGAATGCGTCCATTGCTCTCGCATCCCTACATCCCTTCGTCAATGCGACCACTGTCGGAATGGATGCAATGGAGAGACGGATGGCATCTGAATTCTTTTACAGCTAGCGCTACCTATGTAAATCATACATCAAGTGTGTATCCTTAGGTCTGTCATCTATGGGTCTCGGTGAAATGCCAATCATTTCCAGCAGACGAAATCCTTGTATTGTATGAGGTTATATTCGGCGAAGTTAATATAAATCGAGTGTTATTAGGTCATGTTATGTTCAATGAACATATACATATAGAAAATGCATTTCGTGAAATCATGAATGTGTGTAATGTAGTTGCTCAAATAGTAGTTATCGTAAACAACATGAGTAAAATTTTTTATATTTAGAGTCAAATTTATTCACTCTTAGAAGCAAAACTGTTTTAATACACAATATCTCCATTTTAATATGACACAGTAAAACAAACACAGTAAATTAACTGTACCCAATGCTCCAATTCAGTATAAACAATAATATAAAAAATAACGACAACATTCCAAACTAAGGGATGTGTGGGTGCGACAGTGGATGCGAGTTACGTATCCCTTGGTACTGAACGCACGAAGGGATGTATCAGCATCCCTAATGAGAATTCGGAAACTAAGCAAAAATGGTGGTATCCACTAGCGTGCACTTACTATGGATCCCTTACCGTAAGAGAACCTTTAAGCTAGTATTCGAAAACAGCCATTATGAATTTTAGAAAAAGGTATAACATAGATGTTTTATTTCCTAGTTCTAGGAAATCGAGGATATTTTAAAGAAACCTAAATATATATTTATACAGAGTAAACACAAGATATAAGCAAGTTCACACGAATGAAGTTGTTATCGCTACCTACTGTGGAAGCATAGATTATGGACCACTGTTCCGTTTATATATTGTAAATGTACTATAAATAAGTAGAATTTGACATTTGTATTCGTAAATCAGCAATTTACTTAAGGCAGCAGTAATTATAAGTCCGCTATCGTCTTGCTCACAAAAATTTAAATATTGAGCAGATTTATAGTTACGTACCTTTATTTTATCTATGTTACAACATTGTTCGGTGCATAATTATCAAGTTTAAGTAATTTTTGTAGTGTCTAAAAGTATGTCCCGTTGCGTCATGAATGATGTCTTGTGTCACAAATAACCGGAATATGTATAAAATGTCTAGTTTTAGACGGAACGTGGACGGATAAATTCTGATTTTAGCACCGTTAAAAAGCTCGACTTTGATGTCTACTATATATTGGATCGATGTCATGCGTGGATTGTACTGGTACATTCATTTTTAAAATCTCGGTATTGGTAGGTAACTTAATGTCTCGGCATGTTCTCATCCTGATTTGAGATCATGAAAAGTACAGCATTATATGGCTTGCAAACAATTTTCGACGAAACATTTCTTAGATCGTAAATTATGTATTTAAATGTTAGCAATTATCAGCATTCGACACTTGAAGGCTACACCGTCTCCTTCGTTACGTTGCTGGTTATTTTTAAACAATATATAGTAATGTAGTTGATCAAGAGCATGAAGAAATACTTTAAATCCACGTTTCTAAAAGCATTATTGTATGAAGTTCGAGACCTTGAAAAAAGTAGTTTCAGTTTCGTGAAAGTGAACAGGTAAAAACTGGTCGAAGACGTGGGCCAGCTGAAGAGAGTGAGGATCTAAGCGGAACGCGTTCTGTAAAATTTAACTGGATGTGGTTGAATGAACACTTGCCACAGGAGAGTGGGAAAATTCCTGAGAAAGAGGAGCAGGCGAACAAAAACCTTTTGGAAGAAGTGCGATGCAGTGCTACCAACTTATGTTGACTAGATGGCACCTTACATTCGATGCAAAGGCATGAAATAATAAGGTATACAATCATGTAAATGATGTGTAAATAACGATGACAATTTGGAAGGTTGTTGCAGTGATCTGCATATCGTGTGGTTTGTAGACTATAAAATAAAATCATAATCATGTCATTTCAAGGCCTCAAGTGTTAAAGGGAAAATAATTTTGGCTGTCCATAAAAACCTTAACGCACTGAGAGATAATAAAAACAGATTAATTATTGCGAGACACATGTATACCGAACACTTGAACACGGCAAGCATGACAAACATATATAATTAATTTAAATATTAAGGGAATAATTACGATAATCGTTTTGAAGCCATTTATTACTGCAGGATAACTAATATGTACTTCTGTAGTCTAAACAGTTAATTAAATACAGAATCCAATCAACATGACATGAAGAACAGTTTACCCGTTTAGTGATAATACCGACGAATTTCATTAAAAACGATTTCCTGAAAATCTGAACTTCACCCATTACCAGGTTGATATAGTTCCGACCGGGTTACCATGAATTTAAAAGTGATACCAATTTCAAATTGACTTATATTCACATACCTATAAAGGACCTTGAGTAAAACAGAGTCGACAGAACTTGAATGAATTCCGGCAGCCAAAACACCAGCATGTCTTAAAATTAATAGAAAATCGAACTTTTTGGGTATGAGTTAGTCCTACGTTGACTTAAATCCGGAAGCATTTTGGTGTCAGTAAAGAAGTTTAAATCAACCATTGGTTGTTATGTTGTTACGACTTTCGTGCTAACAAAACATATACGTAAATATCTTGAATTAAGTAAATTACACTCTCACTTAATTAAACGAGTGTATTTACGTCTGCAAACGTTATACTGAAATTAGGAAGCTATGCAACAGCAGGTTGGCTTAGTTCCGGTACGGAATTTAAAGTTAAAACTGGACTTCAGATGCGGAATTGAGTCAACTCAGGATTTGCTTAACTCGAGCCAATATACTTAAAGATTAAGAGTTGGGTAAGTTCCATGTTTACTTAACTCTAGTACATATTATAGAGCTTGTCATGGTTTAAATGTTACTAAAATCAAGACTTCATTTTTGTGACTAGCCCGAGAAGAGTGTTCTTCACGCTCGACAGTAGCTTTCCTTCAGTCTCGACATCCGGGTTTTGTCTTCTTAAGAGTGCGTGGTAGATAAATAAACTCTGAAAACATCAATTGATTTCGACGCTTTTTTCGAAGTCGATATGGATAAAATACTCAATGATAAACCTAGATAATGGTATTTTACAACTTTATGAGCAAATATTTATCCTGAAATACTAATTAGTTACGAGTGATCTCTTGCGACACAGTTAAATGCACGAGGTTCCGGCGTCAGAGATTGTGTTAGTAACACTGGAAACAATTTTGTTTAAAACGTTGGCTAAAAAAATTATCTAGGATAGCTATTGTTTACTTTTCGCAAATTGGCTTCAACAAACCTACAGTTATAGGTGAATGCTTTTAGCGTTGAATTATGTACCACGCCCTTTTAAGGACGACATCTATATATTAAATTGATATTTCGTAAATTAATCTCAATACTATAGCAATTGATGACTAGCTTGTAATTTTTTTTTTTTTTTTTTTACAAAAACAACAAACAAGAGCAATGTTACGGCGTAATGACATTTTAAGAATGCCATTTTGCTGTCATTGTGATGTACAAAACAACGAAAACTTACATACACAATTGATTTAATTAACGTTGAAATAAGATGCTAAGAGCTACTTCAAGGTATGTATAGTTGTACAAGCAAATATTTTTATGACTGGCCAGTATTGTTTGAAATGATAATTTTCAGATTTTTTATTTCTATGAGATCCTATTTTCTAAATAACTATTTTTTGGCGTGAATTAAAGTTTATTAAAGCAGGATCTTTGATTACAATTGGCTGTTTTACATACATTATAACATTACTGAATAAAACAGGGGCGATAAAAATTTTAATAGGAACCAAAAAAACTAGGTAGTTGTGGAGCGAGTGAAGAGATTTTGGCCAGCATTTAACATCTAGGTTTTTAGCACTGAAGAAGGGTGATATGATGTATGGAGCAGTACCGGAATGAAGGGGCGAGGGAAATGGGAGACCCCTGAGAGAACCGCCAACCAGCCGCATCGTCGGGCACGCGTCCCACATGGAAGATCCGGGGATCGATGGCTCCAGGAATCGAGTCTGGGTCGCCAAGGTAAGAGGCACGTCCTCTTGCCACTGCGCTAATCGTGGCCCCAGGTTGTATAATAATAGCTTACGATTAGTTATTACAAGATACGATCTTAAAGAATCCCTTGAAATGGACGACTTGAAAAGAGGTGGAGCTTCAGTCAGGTGTGGGAAACAATTCCTATCCCCATGGATACCGCAGCCGAACATAACCTTCACTTAGCTGTTTGTCTTCACATGTCCCGGATGAGATGTACGCCAAGAAAATTGATTTTTGTTTGGGATTTGCCGTTTTCTCAGATAAACATTAATCTTATGAACTTGCGTATCTTTACCATGAAATTTAAACTAATATTTTTTACCCTTGCGTGCAAATCTATGAATGCGCAACATTTTTGCTTTCTGCAATTACCAACTAACAAATCAGCATGTTTGCAAACAAGCTTTGTTTCCCACAGTACTTTTCCTCTGCGGTGACGTCAGGGGGCGTGTACTTTTAAGTCGTCCATTACGTGATGTTTTTTGGTCACATGTGAATTGGGTGCAGGGGAAACTCGCGGTTCTTTTAAACCTTATTGCTCATTGTCAGGCAACCTCGCCTTCACTGCTGCAGAAGTATTTTGTAAACCAACCTCTTTAAAAATATGTTCGTTTGTTTCTACGTCGCAAGCGATGATCTGTTTTTTTTTTTTTTCATTAATATTTTGCATCCCGACTACTTCTCGTGTATTTTAAAGCGTAAACAATCCCTCTCACGAACACTGGAATGCAAAGCGTAAACATCTTTATTAATGCCACACAATTAGTGTATTTCAAATTGTTTGGCTAACGTAAAACCAATCACTTGTTCGTGAGCACCCCAAAACAACATTCAGCAAAACGTCGAGCCGTAATTAACCAAAAGTTGATGATTCTTTGTAATTCTATTAAGAGGCTCCTGTGTGTGGTCACACAAGTCCTCGGTTTCAAATACATATAGATAATGCACTCAAGTTGCTGTAACTGATTCTGATTTTGGAATTTTGAGGATTCACCTTGTAACACCTTGCCAAAGGTCCGATAATGAATCTTCCACCCTTCATATTGCCCTTAAGTCAATGCACATTGCAATGTAGTTAGAATCTGCTACGACCAACAATGCGTATGAGAAGAACTGCTTGTAGGCCTGTTTATAAAATGGTGACCCCAAATAATCCACTTTATAATGCGCGCATGCTTACTACTTACAAAATGTGGGTAATATGCGATGTCTTTGAAATTCTGGGCACTTCTCTAACAGTACTACTTCAGAAAAATGGGGATATACAGCACTGCATACTGCACAATTTTATTTTTAATTTATGAGTTATTATTTCAGGTACTTGGGATTAAGATGTAATTATAAAAATCTTCGTAGTATATTTAGATCTAGGATACGTGTGTCGTACTTTACAAGCTTTTTTAATTTTAACTTGGAATGTTTGTATGTTTGTTCGGATTAAATCTTGCAACTGAATTTTTAAAGCCGTTATCCTCAACCGATTTAGCTGAAATTTTGCATACATGCATAGTTTGGATGACAAAGCATGGTTAGCTAAGTAATGTAATTCTAAATCCAATTTGGCAGACTGCCCAAGATGGCGGACTAGTAATTTTTCATGTACTCCGATGACATGGGTATCAAATGAGAAGGTTTGCTGAGAAAAATACGAATAAAGTAAATTAAAAGTAAAAAACACAAGTTTTTATATAACTTGCAATGTTTCTATATTTTTCGGGTTAAATCTTACAAGTGAATTTTAAAGCAGTTGCAGAATATTCTATTATTTAAAACCGTTACATTTGATTGCAGCACAATCCAGCATGCTTAAAGAGATAAGAGACAAAATCCGTTGACCAGCCAGTTGTAAAAAAGTTTTTGAAAGGTTTTGCATCACATATGTGGCTCGGTTGTTTGACCTTGGAGCTATAGGAACCATCCTCCTCCGAACTTTATGGCTTCCTAACATTTTAAAACTGCAGCATTTACATTTGTTACTTCAGCATTTCATTAAACTAGAACGTTGTCACTTTGAAAACGTTTTGAAATTTTATGAAATAAAACTATAGCTTATGTGTTTGAATGTGTTTTATTCAAAAAATAAAAAACTTGCACCAATCACACTTAGCAACTCATTTTCAAAGTAAAGTTGCAGTAATAGAATAATTAAATTTGCAGGTTAAAAAAGACGTAAATATAATTGGACATATTTCGAAACATGTAATAAGTTCTTCAAAGCAAATTTAATTTTGAAAACTTTAGCAACTTTTATGGAAAATTCATTATTTTTAAAATTTGTTTTTGTAGTGGTACCATACTAAGACATGTGAAATTATATGGTGTCGCATTTTATCAGCCAGTCAGTTCTCAATCATAAGTCTGTGGTATTCGGGTAAAGTGGTAAAACTCGAAAAACAAGAAAATAGAATGAAGTAAACGAACACATTATAGGCTTACATGTTGTTTTCTACGTCTGAGTTAAGAGGGTGTAATTCTAACTGTTAAGGGAAGAAAAACAATGAAATGTGTACCGAAGTATATGCCATTATGCTCGACTGGCTTTCAAACTTTCTTTAAGTATTTACTTAAAACACAATTTTTTAATTTATTCCACTTTACCCACACATCACCGAATTATTCATGTCGAAGAAGATAATGTCCTCTTCAAACTGCGAGTTCGGCACATGCTATTAAAACAAATGTAATTGCTTGTAATTAAATTATAAATGGTCATTCGACTTACAGTAATCCAGAAATCCCTCCGTATTCATGACGGTTAAGTTCATAACAAATTCGGCGAATAATGAAATAGCGAATACCGAGACCAAAAAATATTGAAAAAAAAAAGGATAGTATCACGAGCACATATTTCACCACATTTAAGATGAAAATTATGCACATAAGTTGCTAATAATATGTTTTATATGAACATATACATGATGTCTTACCATCAAAAATAAATAAAATTGCCACAATACATAACATACATTGAAAATGTACACACACATTAGTTACACTTAATGAGTACTCATGATTAACATCCCTAACAAACCGGATTATGCACGTTCATATACTTGTGGTATGTTTGTTTATTATGAAAAGGAAGGGATAATTTAGAAGTACAGTATTCACAAAGCTAACGTTACTGTGTGGAAGAGAGAGGCGGCGTACAGTGCATACATCACTTCCTCTCTTGCAGTTCTGTCCCCTCACACCTATCCTCTTCCTCTACACTCATCAGCTCACCGATACTGATGTCTTCCAACTACGCATCCTGGTTGCAGTCAAGTGTTAGTTTTTCAAACCGGCGGAGAACTTAATAAACTGTGTCAGTGTTAGGGTAAAAAAACCGTAATTTGAAATATTTCGTAAACTCGACATAACGAATTAGTGCAGTCTCAACTAATTTTGTGAATTTGGAACTTCGTTCTAAATCAGGATTGCATTTATTTTTTATCATTTTGTGCAGTCTTTCAGAGTCATTTAATTATTCTGACGGCCTGGCGGAACTAAATTCAGTGGCGTTGGACTGCTGTAGGAGTACAGGTAGGTAACTAGATGTCTCTACAAAGACACACGATGCACATATTTCGTTAACAAGCGATGCGCGCTTCCATTGTGGGAGTCGCAGCAACATCAACACATCGTTATGCTACGTGTGAATAATCAGCAGCTAAAATAAACGATATGATATGCGCACTGTGTGCAGCAGCGAGCAATATGCTTGTGATGTGTGCTCGCATTAAGAAGAAGAAATTTGTACATTGGTATTTGCGAATACGCAAATATTATTCGCGAATATTGAATAAATATTTACAACTATTTCCATGTGATGCGCGACTATGGAGGTATTTCGTGATGATCCGTAGGCTAGGCCTTGAGGAAAAATGCCTCCTTGCTTTCGCTGAATACTATTTTCTACAACACAAACAAGGAGAACATTTTTAAAAATATATTAGGGCCACTAACCAGTTCGAACGAAAATATTACAGGCTATATTGGAAAGTACGCATAGTATATACGCATCCAAAAATAATCTTCGTGTCATTTTCACGTCAGTGAAAGAGGCTGGAGTGACGATTAATCCGGCTGCTCGACCCGTGAGACAGACCGTCCAGCTCGTAGAATGGATGAGGTGAGGTAAGCGTGGATCAAAGACGGAATGAGAAAGGCGGGGGAAACGGGACTTCCCCAACACATCCAGGCTGCCAAAGGCAACGTTCGCCACATTTCCAACATGCAAAAAATTAGGGCTGAACTCAATGGGGATCGAACCCGAACGCATATGTGGTTGGCGAGATGTCTCCAACATCTCTGCCACCGCGGCCTCCTTCCAGGCTCACTTTGTAATAATAATTAGTCCTAAATATTAATTTCTGTTAATTTATGTAGCACAGATTCCTCTGATGTAAACAAGGAATGCCACATTTCAGTTATGTAGCACTGCATTGTATATATTTCTTACAAAACAGTACACTGATTACTGAGTCAAATACATGAGGAAAACAAACAAAAGAATAAGTCGCTTTGACGGAAATATGCGTTTTGTTATGGACTAGTAGGTATAAGAAATGTTAAGCTGTTCAAATTTTTTAAAATATTGGTACCACTATTTTATAGGAGGGCGGTCAAGATGCACATAAAACAAGGAAGAGGGTGTCACAACGAAGCCCGCACCCTTATAACGCCACTGCAGGGAAGCCAGTGACAGAATTTTCGTTATGGTAGGCAGCTTACAGGCATATGCGGCTGTTAGGTATTTTCAAGCAACAGCATTCGGTCGTCTGAGCATGCTTATAAAACAGTGCGAGGTAGCGCACTAACTGCACCATGCTTCCTTGCACAAATTATATGGCATTTTTCCCCAGTTATGTTTAGGTTTAGCGTAAGCTCTTAGTATTTATAATTTTCCGAAAATTCCTTTCCACAACTTTTTCATGAAACGAAGGGTCATACTGCCACGGAACGAATGGAAACCATTGGTTCTAGGTAGTTCTGTGATCTGGAGGATTAGCCAACCCCGTCGTCGAAGTACATCCTAGGGATTTGACTTGCCAATCCTAAATGGACGCACAAACTGCTTGGCCAGGAGGGGAGGAGGATTATTGAATGAAGACGTCAAAGATTAAAACGAAATGTGAAATGTGCATAAAAAAACATCCACTTTGTCTAATGTGGGTATAGTTAGTTTAACCCACATTCGTTCAGGAGGCAGTAGTTTTACCCAGGAGCTCAATTATTTGATTTCATTTCCGACCTCCTTGGCGTAAACCATGAGTGTAGATTTTCCTCTGTGTCTTTTATATGAAGGTTAAGGTAATGTCCACGAAAATATAATAAATGAGCCACGTGTAACTTCAATAACTGCAGAATATTCCTATATGCCGAAGATTTCATTTTAAGGATTCATCACTATAGTACACTAAGATTTTGCAAGCAATCATTTCATTTTCTCACTAATCAATCTAGTTGAGCGAGGTTCCAAGTCATTTACCAGTGTTTATAACATAATTTAAAAAATGCTGTATACATTTAATTCAGACACAGCTGATGTCTAATTATCATTAATTAAATACCATACGAGGATGGGTGAGGTTGTTATTTGTTATTTGGGGGTGATAGTTTTCTTACACAGCCTATATATTTCATTTAAAGCACTGAATTTGCGGGAAAAATCAGAGCTAACGCATTTAATTTCTTCAGGACGGGAAGACCCTAGCCTCCACCAAATTTATGCTGCTGATTAATTTTTTTATTTGATATATTACTTATCTTAAGCATAGAAGTTGAATAAAGAAGGTAATAATGTCACTCAACTTGCAAAGGGTTGTTAAGTTACTACTTTTTTCATGGTTGATGTCGTACAAATAACACACTATTTAAGTTAGAAACTTTAACTGCGAGTTAAATTACGTGACACAGTACAAGAACAATTACTGTGACGTGGAGTAAGGTAGATCGTTAAGTTAATAATTATAAGCATAATTGAAGTTGCTTAACCACTCAATTTAGTTACGACGACGGTCTCACCTTAATAGCTGTTGGTTGCCGAGGCTGAAGTTATTGTAGCGAATACGGCGAACTCAGCTGGATGATCTGGTGCTTTATGGCTCGGTGTCCCAGGTGACGATATCGAGCAAACTTACAGACAGGTATCGTCAGTAGCATGACACACCCCTTTATCTTGTCGTGTGTGTCAACTCGTCACCTCTCTGGATTGGAATATTTCGCTTGCCACTAACCAGTGGTTAATGTTATCTTTCCTTGGCCGAGTTTGCCGATTGGTTAGATATTAAGACAGCCCACTTGACAAGGCCTAGCTGTCATTTGTTTGAACCAGGGGGTACATCATGATTCATAACAGCATGTGCAGTACAAAAAAACGTGAGAACATAGTAATCCCAGTAGTAACTATCAATGAAAGTGAAGACCCTATTTACTTGCACTGCGCCTGTGCTGCATTACATCGGTGCGACTAGCAAGTAGTGACTGGATGTAGTGTTTTGGACATACTCAATTGCGATGTAGATGTCTGTCAAATAAAACTGAAGAGAATATAAACACGTAAATAAGCAGTGTATGATTTAGTTAACAGGATACATACATAATATAAATTCCTTAAAGGAAATCTGATCAAATAAGATACGGACAGCAAAATAAGAAAATAATATAGTTAAACCATACACCACCAAGACAGATAACACAGGTTTGAGGCCTCCTTTGGCAAAAGGGCAAACAGATTAAATGTTTGAACCGCAAAAATAAAATAAAAATACGATTCAACGATGAGACGAAACAAAGCACAGTAGTTTATCATATACGTACAAAAGAACAACATACGATACAACTATTCGACGAAATAAAACACAGTAATTTTCCAGACACGAACAGAAATCCCGATGCATCTGTCGAACTTGTGTTCTTAGATACTGTGTATCTCTGCCTGATGACGGGAACCGGTTCCCGTTCCCGAAACCTCTTTTTTCTAATTATGTTTGAAAACCTACAAATTTTTTTTCGTCACGCTGTCGAATTTTTATTTAATTTTTGTGGTTGATATATTTAACTGTTTGGAGGGCAACCGGAATACGCTCCCCCACACTTTTCGCTTTAAGGAGTGGGTCAGTGTACATTTATCATTTTCTTCACAGGTTCATCGATTTTCGTACCAACGAGCCGCCACTGATCTGCTTTCTTTTAGGATTTAAGCAACAACATTAGCAAAAATCAACATAGATAGAAACTCGTGGCTAAGTAGTACAAATACCAACAAAAATTTGTTTCATTACCCGTCACAGACACAATTTTACAAGTTGCTGTAAGTAATGGAGCTGCGGTTGATAAGACGAATAGGGCACTTGCTTGCCACCGAGGTGGGTTGATCCAAATGAATGTATTTTGGCATCGTGCCAGACGATGTCGTTTGTTTGTGAAATTTCTCAGGGTTCTCCCATTTCCCCCATCCTTCATTCCAGTTTTGCGCAATGCTCACCTAATATCCTCCCGTATTCCATAATTTCTTAAAAATATTATATATTTCAGGACACTCGACCAGCGACGTCTGGATGTTTTTCAGGACACCGGACTGGTGACGGCTGGATGTCATTCAGGTCTCAATATTGTTACTAATAGTCGCCACAGTGTCGCTGCTGTAGCCTTAATCTTGGTTCTCGAGTTGGTTACCAGAGCCGCTACATTCATCAAATAATTATTTCGCACATACGCCATTGGAGCAAATGGTTGAGTTGTAATTTGCCCCCATTGCAAGAATCTTTTAAAAACAAAATTTACTATTTAATTCTTTTGTTGGGTACTGTATGTCACTGATGTCGTGGTACATGTAAGGGTCATATGTCATTCAGCCTAGGCAGATATCACCTTTATAGTCGTAATTGTAAAGTGTGTTCTTCAAAAAATGTTTCGGGGGAGCGAAGCCCCGTACCATTATGTCTTGCATTACAACTCCAACGCCTAAAATCAAACGACTACCGAGACATAGGATGGAATAGGGATTAAAATGTTAGATATGGTAAATGCAATACTTAAGTTCTCATAATTTCTTATGGTCGCAAGCCTAATTTTTGGCGTTGTAAAAATAAATCTGGCTATAATTTGACATCCATCCACTGTCCGAAATTAGACATTTAGTAATTTGCTTTGTGGTATCGTTATGTCTATATCAATTTTGAGTTACGAAAGGACATAGGACTAAAGTCTATAGTCGACGCAGACAATCTTTGTCTGAAATAAGAGAACCAGCAGTCATTTATGGCTTTATTGTTCCTTGTGTAACTATTACGTGATATTAATAAGACATCAGATTGAAGTCTACATTTTGACGGCTAACTTCAGTAAAAAATATTCACTTGTTAACGACCTCTCATAAAAATATATATTTTGACAAGTTAATGCAGACTCTAAAGAGATATCCAACAGGTAATGGTCTGGTACCTTCTTGCAGATACCTAGTAATTTTGTGCAGATGAAAATAAACATCGAGCAGCTGTCTATATATAATAAGATGGATGACCACAGTCTGTCAATTGACATCCAGCCGTTAATAGCCATTTACCTTATCGCAGATAACCTTTATAGTGTCATAAAAAGAAGATATCGGGCTGGTGTTAGTAAATTTACAGCTGACTGCTGTCTTGAAAAAAAAAACATAGTGCAGTTAACAGCCTGGTTTCTCTCTGTAGATAACTGCTTTGTGGCATTGAAATTACGTAAGGCATATGTCCATATTTTATAGCTGACAGCTGTCCCAAAAAAAGTCATCTAGCAATAAACGATCCAATGACTGTTTGTAGATTACCATTTTCGACGTAAATATATCGGACCGATGTCTAAATTTTTATGGCTTACTGCTATATGAAAAAATACTTGCTAGCATAAACGGCCAAGTGTACTTTCGCAGATAAACGTTTAGTTTTATAAAATAATACAAGTCTCTACAATTTGCGACTGGCAGCTCTCTAAAATAGACATTGATCACTTAGAGGCCCTGTATCTTTTTTAAGTTAACATTTCAGTTTCTTAAAAGACACCAGTAGATAGGTTTGGCCGATTCCAGGACAAGAACCGGAGTGTAGATTTTGGCCGATGTGGATTTTTCCGCCATGTTGATGACCTTGACCTTTAAACTGACCTTGAGTGTCAAATTACCAAAATTTTCCAAAATTTCAAAAATTTATATTCCAAAAATTGAAATTCCAAAAAATTCTAGATTTTAAAACAATTTAATAAAATTAAAAATAAAAATCCGAAAAATCCCGAGAAAAGTAATACCTCCAGCTTGTATCCTGATACCATCTAGGAGTTTCTTCCGAAGCTTCCGATAAATTTTCGATTTCGCATTCCATTATAACCCTGCACATATTTAATAAATACAATTTTTATAAATTATTTGATACAAAAAATTTTAGTAAAAAATAATAAAATAAAAACACTTTTATAGAAAAAATATTTAAATCAACTACTGAAACATCTTACCCAGACGAGCTCCATCGACACACTAACTCCCCACACCACATTTAACATATATATTAATTCTTTTCCCTTCCTGACACACTCACGCCCTCATAACTCCCTTCCCCTTCTCCTTCAACTCCAATTTCCACCCTACCCCTCTTCACTTCTCTATCTCGACCTTCACTCATATTAGTTCCTGTCAGTACATGTCACCCACTCCCCTACCTTCAGCATTACATATGTATAGATACAGATTTCCCTCTACTCGGCTACATAATATAAAATATCTATGCAATTTTTATTTTTCTGTCATGACTCTACCTTTCTGCACATTTAATGTAATATGTTTGTGCAGAATTTAACTATAATACTCATTGATCACTCAGGATAAAAGAAACACACTCATTTTCTAAAAATTGAACTTCATTTCACAATATATTTCCTACATACTACTACATGCAAAAACACAGGTTCCCTCTTGAAAACATTCAATAAATAAGCGTTTTAATAGTAACTTCATCCATAACATCAAAACTCAGTTATGTAATAGTTGTGATTTACATAAAAAAACAAGCCTTTCTACACTCATAAGCTCCCAGTAATTTTATTAGAATCTTGAACACAAAGTCCTTGTAGCAGAAGCGAAGCTTTCAACATAGCTACAGATGCTACTATTATCCTCGATGTTGACACAGGTTTAGGCGAAGTGGTTGTCAACACAGCTGACGTGGTAGCGAACATGGCGAACAGCCCATCGTCATGGTCGAAGTGGTGACGAACGTTGACGAAGTGGTGACGAATGTTGACAAAGTGGTGACGAACATTTACATAGTAGTGACGAACGTTCACGAAGTGGTGACGAACATTGACGAAGTGGTCGACAAAATCAGCTGATATTTCATAATCAGTAGCAGAGAATTTTGAGGTTTAGTTGAAGTGACGATTAACTGGAACCCATCATCCGGAGTGGATAAATATATTCAATGTTCTATTGAGTCATTTCTCTATTTCATCATCTGCTACCCATGAATTGTAGTGAGCTGGATAATCCCACCTATTAACATATAACCGTCTATTTCGTCGGCTGAGAACTTTCTCCACCAAATACATATCAGGAAACCTGGTTGGCTGGATTTCATCTGCGTATAATCCACCACGAATTGGTATTTTGTCTAAATCTTCGAGATAGTATGTTCTCGGTTCCGTTTCACGTATATGTGTCACACGGAATAGTTCTGGGCTCCAATTTGCAGTGAATCCTTTTTCGAACACACCCTTTTGTTTGGAGATTCGAAAAAGGTCACAAACTTTGGTTTTAGGCTTGCGGATATCATTCTTTTTCCTGTTTGGATAAACAGTATGAAGCAGGACATTGTCCTTAACATCTTTAGGCTTCATGTGCATTGTGGAGTGAACCGTACTGTTGTATTCACGAACAAGTTAAGGCAAAATGTCAATGCATTCGTATGTACCATTAGCAGTGAAGTACTGTCACATTTTACTTTGTAGAGTCCTATTAAACTTCTCAATAATAGATGCTTTGAGATTGTTATATGTGGAATAATGGTTTATGTTATATTTTTTCATTAGATGCATGAGTTTGGCATTATAAAACACTTTACCCAAGTTAATTTGTAGGATGGCTGGAACACGACCTTCATACAAAATGTCTTCCATAGCCTTCGTAACATCGTTTTCATTCTTTGACTTGACTGGTATGGTCCAGGCGTATTTGCAATACACATCGATGGCTGTCAACATATATTTAAATCCCTTGTTCACTCTAGCGTATAGAATCATCTCAACGAGGTCAGCCTGGAATAGATAATATATTCCCAGTGTTACGACTCTGCGACGAAGGTAATTGCGTCTAGCTGCTGCATGTAGTTCCTGCGCTATTCCAGACGACTCATAGTATGTAACCACCTTCCTTAAGTTCCTCAATTATGGAAATTGTCTCAGTGTGTGAGTAATTCCCAGCTCTTTGCGAGGCGACCAAAAGCCTCAGTCGATCAACAAGTTCGTTTGGATTGTACCAGAAAATGTAGTCGAATTTCTTACCATCTTCCAACTTCTTGAATCCATCACCCTTCTTCACTGCTTGTTCACTGAAGAGATCTGCAAGAATGTTAATTTTTTCATGATCTCCAAACTTATATGTATAATTACACTCTCTTGTTTTATTTAAATTATCATCAGTTCGCTCTGTCAATCGAGTCTATCATTGAACTCTCGTCAAACCCCAATAAAATGTTGGTCCACTGTCTTCAAGTTGCGAACAATCTCATTTTTCACATTTTCCATCTTTACCTCCTAACTGTGAAATGTAGTTTCGAATCAATTTGTTTTGTTCCTCCAGTAATATCTGTAGTGCTTTATGTACCTCACTTTGAGATTCTTGAATGTAATGTTTCGTAGCTGCATCATGTAGGTGTTCTTATTATTCAACATTTCTAATTATTCTTTCGCCAGCATCACAAGACCCGGCATTCCTTGTTATCATGCAGCCACCGTCGTCTTCTTTGTCAGAGTGTTGCTTTAGGCTGCTCTGACCGAACTTTGATATGCTGTAACTCATTCTCGACGATCGACAATAAACTGGTCAAAGCCTCTTCTATACCGCCCATTAAGGCCAACACTAGAAATTCGAACTTATCTTTCCAGCATAAAGAACACATGTCTTTGAATTCAGCAAATGTCATGTCTGTTTCAACACGATCGTCATACACATGATGTAAATTTAGGTCATCCATACGAAACAACACCAACAAATTCGCATTGTCATGTAACAATTGTTTTGGTATGCGAGAATACATCTGACACACAAAGAAGCAATATACACCCACATGACCTCCAATGCAAAAGTACTCTTGAATACAATTTTGTTTCTCGCAAGCAATGTCGTCAAATACAACTACAGAGTACGGCTTAGCCTTGCTCGGTGGTACAACTTGGCCATTGTCACTGCATGGGTAAATAACCGGTTTCTTCTATAGCCTGTAAAATATGAGCCAGTCGTTGGTACTTTGGTTGCTGGAGTGATTTCGAGTATAGGTAAATATTTTCAAATCGAAGTTCATTCTGTTGTTCGAGTAAACTAAGAACTACACATGTTTTGCCTGCTCCACTCGACCCCACAATACTACATATAACGGTGTTAGGCAATAGGACACCATGACGTGATTCATGAGCGGTCTCCTCATCAGCTTCTGTTACATGTATAGGAAGAGTAACTTTCTGTTTTGAATATCTCTATGATACTGAATCAAAAATGTATAAAGGAAGAGTAATTTATACTTTAATGTCCAGTTTTATGTTATGCCTCGAAGAAGTAACATCTATGTTGGTCAATGTATCATAGACAATCTTATCAATAGTGTACCAGTCGAGCTACATATTCCTGGATACAAGTTTTGTCGCCCGGGGGAACAAAGTTGAAGAGATTAGCATGTGGTGACAGTGGTATTAATGCATTGGATGAAGCCTGCAAGTGGCACGACATAACCTATTCACAATACAAAGATTTAGAATCTAGGCAAGAAGCTGATAAATTACTAACATACAGGGCAGACGAAATACACAAAACACCATATTCAGGACTCGGAGAAAAAATAGCAGCCTGGGGTGTCTCCAACATAATGAAAGCCAAGGTTAAGACAGGTATGGGTTTTCAGCCGAACAAAAGGAAGATGCAAAACCTTAAAAAGTTGCAGGTTAAGAGTAAAAAATAAGCAAGGATAAGAAGAAACGAACATCTGGTAATATTCCTACATTTAGTGCGAAACAAGGAAATTTGAGCATGATCGATAAGGCAACTGGTGGGTTCCTACCATTCCTCCTACCTGCCCTTAGGGCTCTTGGTGGTCTGATTGTGGCTATAAGTGGCAAAGTACATGCAGTCAACACAGCATAAAATGAGCATAAACAATTGTCCGAGACTCAGCATCACAATGCTAACATGGAAGCCATTGCAATGGGGACAAGGTCTATATCTACGTCCATATTCTGTAGGTGGCGGGAAAATAAAGCGATGTCGTGGGAAAAGATCTTAAGGTCCCTGCCTAGAAGACTACTTACTAACATTGACATAAAAGTTTATGCACACAAATTAAAAATACCAAACTTCAGGGGTGTGTATATGCGTAATAAACTTCCATCTAAACCTAAACAAAATGAATGTGCTATTATTAACCTGGATACAACTAAAGGCCTTGGAACACATAGGGTAGCTTACAAAAAGTGTGGAAGAAGAGCTGATTATTATGACAGTTTTGGAAATTTGAGACCTCCATGTGAACTTTACAATTACCTCAGAAACACCACACTGACTTACAACTATGAAAGAGAGCAAACTCCAAACAGCTGGAACTGTGGTCATTTATGTCTTCGGTTTCTTATTCGTCAAAGCAAATAAAAGCATTAACCAAAGCATGGAATTCATTAGTCATATCTATAACACTTACATTGACAGGTCGTAGCTCGGAGCTTCGTGCCATACATTTTCCTTCATTGGAATTTTAAGAGAAATGGTGTATTGGCCAAATTGATTTTCGAGCATACAATGCTATATGAAACATTGATGAAAAAACTGTGCATTAAATCTAACGAGAAGTGATGAGAGCATAGTAGAGGTATCATTGCCTATTGGCTCTTATAAAAATTGACGATATTGCAAGGTACAGTGGAGAAGTACTGCCTCCTGGAATCAAATTTGAAGTACGAGGTAATCCGAACGCCTTGAAGAGCATGATAAGGTGCAGTGAATATGTAGATTCTATAAAACCGAATACGAATGGACCAATGCTTGGGTTTGAACGGAAAGTCTACAGTGCTGGGAAAATCTATGAATCATCACAACCAGTAAACATATTACCAGTTCATGTTATACAGATAAATTGTAATTTGGCGAGTGCTACTTACCTCAATGGTAAAACTAACAGTACCCTACATGAGTTTTCATCTATGGTTCCCCCGGGATTTAAACTGGTTGAAGTACCTCAATGCATTATTTACGTTCCGGTCGTCGCGAAGAACGCACACGAAGTTGTCGTATCGATCGTGGATCAGAATGGAGAATAGGTGAACTTTCGAAACGAAGAAATCACTTGTCTTCTCTTAAAACGATGGGAATAAGTTTTATGCCATACAACAGCAATAAAATAAAGTGCAGCAGGAGAAAAGTATTCAGTACACAGAAAATCATCAAGTAGCTAACACCTGATAGTGAGCAATTTCTTCATAGTCTTGGATTGCATATCGTTCAACATTGATGATTATATAAACACAAACGAACCGGTGATTTTTTAAGAGAGCGTCACAAAAATGTAACTTCATTCATACCAACCTTTCCTGAGTGGATCGTATGCTCTACCATTAGAAGTTCGAATCGCAGTACAACAACAAGCTATCTATAATCTACCATGTCAGTCCTTCCTGAGAATTAGAGGAATTTTGCAAAAAGGAGAAGGAAATGTTCCTGTATCGACGAAAATATCAAGCAATGGTATTCTACACCTTATTGAACGTATCATGTACCAGCTTAATGGAGTAGAGGTAGACCAGACAAAGGATGTAGGCATAACAACTTCAATGAAAAAATACCTTTCGCTTACACCAAATGAACTCTCTGCAGCGAAAATGGACGGTTTGGGTACTCTAAGAAGACTATTAAGTTCCCACTTATGCAGGAGGAGAGTTTGAAGTGTGTACACCACTATCGATGTTGCTGGGCTTTGCCGAAGATTGCAAGCATATAATCATTAATTCAAAGCAAGAATTGGTGCTACTCCTAGCCAACACACATACTATGGCCATAGTCAGAACAGGGAAGAACCCAGAGGCAAGTTGAGTTGACACTACAGATGATCGAATGGATGTTGCCTCATGTTCAGTTGAACACAGCAGAGCGTGTCAAGATGCTAAAGAATGTTAAAGATGGTAAAAAGGATTGATGTTGGATTCCGATAATACAGCCTCAAGACTTACCCTGTCCTTCCAGCAAGCCAACACATCAACTGAATGGTAAAGTACAGCTTTACTACAGAGAAACTGTGGTACATCCTAATCGGTCTTCAGATAGCCAGACAGCATAATTCCGAAGCGAGCTGCTCTCAGTTCTATGCTTGCCAGATACAAAATGTGAAAATATTTTCGAACAGTGAAAGATATCCGTATGATGACATGAACACAGACTTTGAAAATGGAAGATTTCTGCTCGCATACCAACTGTATGGTAAGTTACAGTAAGCATACTATGGACGTATCCAGCCACCGATACTATGTCCTGAAACTTTAAAGAGTAAAACCCCACAATTGGTTTTCGATGTGAGTAAACAAGATGAGAGAATCAGTTCAAACATAATTGACTGCAGAATCGAAATCAAATATACCTCCAAATACATATGCTTTATGTTTGATTCTACATTACCATCTTACCTCATACAACTGTCGTGACAAGGTTGTGAAAATCCTATCCTGAATACTGTGCTTTGAACATATAAAATGGACAGTTTCTAAGTTTGTGGATTAGTTGCATTCGAACTTAACCTGTGAAAATGTGTATTGTAATCTGAAAGGTTTCGAGAGCCAAAATGGCTTCGTACTTAAAGAAATTTCTGTGACTTATGAAGATGATGGTGGGACCAGAACACAATCCTTTCGACCGCCGTACCCATAGAAACTCCTGGATGATAAGAGCAAAAGAACAAATGAATGGTTGACAAAACATTACAATGAACTTGACTGGGACGAACACGTAAGGAATGCACTCTGAAGTCTTCTTATTCAATATACACGTACCACAGTCTATGTAGTAGGACCAGAACAGAAGAAATAATCGAGCGAACTAAGAAAAGTAGACATAGAAATCGTGGATTTACAAGCCGAATTTGGATGTCCATCACTTCATAAGCTCGTCAGAATGTACGGTGATCGACAAGGACACATGTATGACAAATGTGAACGTGAATGGGCCTAGGCATCGCCTAACACTCAACTACTGTGGAAATGCTACACCTCCATCTTCGAGAGGAATACTTCACTCTACGAGTTGAAATGAGTACCTCAAGTGTGTAAATAGAAGCTGACATGACTTGAAAGAACAGTTGTATGCCAGACATCATCCTAAGATGTATACTTTTCACCCTGCGAATTTTTATGCCAGTGTCAAGCCTGGCAACTCTAGTGTTGAATATTGCTACTGGTTGGGGGAGGAGCAACTTCACAAAGCCCCCTCCCCCAAATGCTCAAAAATGTTAGAAAAATTCACAGTGTTAGTTTTACATTAGTTATAGTTTGTTCTGTAGTAAAAATCGTTAGTACCAAAATTTTACCGCCTCTCATAAATTAATTAAAGTTCGGAAGGCAACTTCACACTGCTCCCCCCCCCCCCTCCATTTCCCAAAGGCTCAGAAAATTCTTAAAAAAATTCACAGCGTTAGTTTTACGTTAGTTATCCTTTGATCCATAATAAAAATCGTTAGTACCAAAATTTTACTACCTCAAATAAATTAATAAATGTTGGGTGGCCAACTTCACAATGCTCCCCCCCCCCCCCGAAATGTTCAGAAAATTCTGAAAGAAATCACAGTGTTAATTTTACGTTAGTTATCGTTTGTTCCGTAGTAATAATCGTTAGTTCCAAATTTTTACTATCTCAAATTAGCTAAATAATTTAACGTGTTGGGGCCGACTTCACACTGCCCTCCAAGATGCTCAGAAAATTCTGAAAATATTCACAGCATTATTTTTACGTTAGTTACCGCTTGTTCCGTAGTAAAAATCGTTTGTCACAAATGTTTACTACCTCAAATTAATTTATTTCATTGGGGGGTCAACTTCACACTGCCCCTCATAATGCTAGGAAATTTAAAAAAAAAATTACAGCTTTAGTTTTACGTTAGTTATTGATTGTTCTGTAGTAATAATTGTTTTTACCAAAATTTCACTACCTCAAATTAATTAATTAAAGTTGGGGAGGGGGGCAAATTCACACTGCCCCCAAATTTCTCAAAAATTATTAAACAATTCACATTGTTAGTTTTACGTTAGTTAACATTTGTTCCGTTATAAAAATCGTTAGTACCAAAATTTTAATACCTCAAATAAATTAATTAAAGTTGGCTGAGGCTAACTTCACACCCCTTCCCCAATTGCTCATAAAATTCTGAAAAATTGCACAGCAGTAGTTTTATGTTAGTTATTGTTTGTTCCGTACTAAAAATCGTTAGTAACTAATTTTTGCTATCTCAAATTAGCTAATTAAGTTAACATGTTGTGGCCAACTTCACATCCAAAATTGTCAGAATATTCTGAAAATATTCACAGCATTAGTTTTGCGTTACTTATCGTTTGTTATGTGGTAAAAATCATTTGTTCCAAATGTTTACTGCCTCAATTTAATTAATTAAAATTTTGCGGGGTCCACTGCACACTGCCCTCCAAAATGCTCAGAAAATTCTGAAAAAATTCACAGGTTTAAGCTTTACGGTAGTTATCGTTTGTTCCGTAATAAAAGTCGCTAGTTCCCAATTCTTTCATTCTCAAATTTACTAAGTGTTTGTTTGAAAAGTGTGAATCGCACGTGTTGTATACTTAATGTAGAGTGTTTTAGAGTGTTGTAAATAAATTAAGAACTTAAATTGATTTATTTCATTATCCAAGCCCTCCATCCTAAACAAACCTGGCTGCCCCCAGGACAGCAAAGTTGTTACAATATGAAACTGAAGAAACAATAGATTTTACCGCAATTCAGAGACTCGTATTGTTGGTCAAGTAAGAATTACAGTACCTTAAAATATAAAAAGAAATGATCGTGGTAAAAAAATGGAATTGAATCAGTCATTTGAGAAACACCGTAAGTCACAAGTTAGATAATGTTGTACTGAAAACGTATATTTAAATATACATCCTAAATAAGGTAATGTTATTTATTAAAATTTGGTGTAAGTGTTATGTCTGTGTTTGACATTTTAGTCTCGAGCATTGAAGAGTAAATATTAATAAACCTATGTTGATAAAAATGTGACATGTGGTGTTTCTGAAATTACTGATTCAATTTAATAATGGACATATGTAAATATTATAAATTTTGGTACATTTTGCATACATTATGTTGCTGTAAAATAAATGTACATAACTTTAGAGTATCTTTAACTTTTGTAGTTAGTTAACATGTTAACTAAGGCATATTTTGGTATGAAGTTATATTTTTGTGTTTTCATATACATTTCCATTTATTTACTAAAAATATATAAAAAAAATCTGTCCTACATTTTCCCTTTCAAATCGTAACACATCTTCAAATCTATTTACATTTCTCCTAACACGATAAAGTTTCTCACGCCTAACTTGCATGAACGTCACCATAATGCAAACTGACGGACACAGATCAAAAGTTAGCATGCACTTCTGGCTTCTGCTGTCTGAAAATAACTTAGATGTATCTCAACACCCATTTAGACCCAAATCTAGCCCGTCCGGAAATAGTATAGACTAATCTAGGCTTCCTATAGCCTTAAACTTTTAATCACGTCAAACCTGGATACCTTCGAAAAAAGTGCACGTCCTAGCTATATCTCGTTTAATTCATATTCCCGCAGTATATGCGTCAAATAATAGGCATGGTATATATACCATTAGTAGGGATGTTAATGTGTTTATCAAAATCACCTAAATTTTGAAGTTTTTATGTTTTATGTTGTCAGCTATACTGGTAGAATAAATCACTTTAAGTTCCTAAGGAGGTAAATTAATATTTTTTTCTAAATTTTTTGATTAATAACTGAAAATAAAACATCACTTTGTATAATTGCCTGAAACAATGATGAAATTCGACCATCTGATGTTTGAAGATACATGCATCAACATACACACACACCTATATGTGTGTGTGTATAGTCCTACGTCTGTGCCCTCCTTAATTTTCTTTCATACGAAATGTTTTAAATTAATTTTGGGAAACATTTCCGCCTAATAGTGAGACTTTGGCGTTTTTCTTACCATATTTATATATTCCATGTAAGTTTTCATATAAAATAATACTAGTTCTGCTACTTTGTATAGTCTGCAAGCATGAACATCAGTAAAATAAACGAGGAAACGATATAACAACTTATTTTTACCTCTTTGAGATAAAACCCTTTAAATTAAAGCTGTGAGAAGTCTCATTACGCTGCATTTTCAAGTTTTGTCTTGATTACAGAATCGCACTTCAAACTTCACAAACATGCATTTGAGAAAATAAAACAGAAATGAAATTTACAAAGTTCAGTGTATCATAAGTCTAACAAAATGTATATTTTCATTATAAGAATGATAATTATGAACAATATCGTACATTAAACAATTTTTCAGAGCGTGATTCAAAAACAGTTTAAAAGAAATGAGTAATTTTTATAAATAGTTGCTTTCGTGAAAGTGGCCACAATTTTTTGTTAATTTATAATTGTGCTAAAATTATAATATAATTTTTAACAGTTTATTACCAGTAGAATGGTTCAAGAGAGTAAATTTTTTTCTTGTAGCATTAATATATAAAATAAATGAAAATAGTATACCTGTAGCAATGAATATAAAAAAATATACATTGTCGTTTAAACTTGATAACGAATATCTGTATATCAAACGCATAAATATTCAGTCCCTACAGTGTTACTATAGCTGTAGTGGTTTTACTTAATTTGCGTTTAGTATATTATTACGTGTGCGGATACTATTTACAATTCTTGTGCATCAAGTACAGGGACGGCTCAACATAATGGGCAAACGGGGCAGATGCCCAGGGGCGCTCGGTGTAAGGAGGCGCATGTATTTTATTAAAATGAAATTTAAAAACCAACTTTTTATAAACGCTGTTTACCTGCAGTATGGTCATGTAATTTATTTAGTAAGAAGTGTCTTAGTTCCGAATTCTTCTTTGGTTTGGCGAGTAAATGCAAATATTTTCCCTTTAACGGATTTTTATTTTATCAATTTATGTGTAAGATTTTTAACTAGGCGTGTGTTCCATGTTAACTTTCCGAAATTGGAAAACACAAAATAAAAGTAGTTTGGGGGAGGGGGGGGGGCGCTGGCCAAGGTTTGCCCATGGGTGACTTTTACCTTAAGACGGCCCTGATCAAGTGCCAGTTAGGCAAGTCTGACACCTGATTTTCTTATATACCATTGTCGAAAATCAAAGGCTATAAACTAATGGACAGCTGAGGTGTAAAAATGCAAAACTCACACTCTCTACGTGTTGTATATATACGCTTTGAGTGATCATAGTGATACAATATAACACAGAGGTAGGTATGCAAACAATAAAATTGAAATATCCTGTAGGAGACAGAGAGCAGCTACTTTATAAACGTTTGAAGGTCATCGAAGCGGCGCAGCCCAACCGTGTAAAGGGAATTGGAACCGCAGGGTAGAATCCATCCGCGCTACCTGACACCAGCTTTTCAACAGTTCAAGAGAAGGGAAACGTGGAAGATGGTAGGAACATGTATGGAGGAGTGGGTGGTAGTCGGAAGTGTGCCGAGACTAAAACGTCTTCAGAGTGGTATAACCATTGAATATATATTCAATGGTATATCTACTCTAGCAATACATACACCAATACTAGCAAGCATAAGGGAACACAAAAGTCGTATCTCAGTCAATTACAAAACGTGAAGTGACTATCATAGGTTGTAGTGCCTTAGTTGTAATGGGTTTAAAAAATATAGCAATTAGCTCTCAGTTGAATATGACCACAATTTAAATTTTACTAGCGGAGTCTGATCATTCCAACCAAATCAATAAATGAACACACAAAAGAGGTAAGGATATTTTCATTAATTCACAATTTCAGAGATTAAGTTAATTGCCTGAAGCACTGGGGATAAGTATTCATCTGTGATAAATTGTTGTAATTGTTCAGACAACAAAATATTATATGCTCCAGGGGCGGCTACATTTATAATTGGCAACAATAAGTGAAGGAAAATGTTACTACATATTTTATGAATGTGTAATGATTCGAGAATTCAGTGCATTTCCACATTAACTGAAATGTATGATTCAGTAAACCGTACATACATATTTGTACACGTTCAAACAACTGTGCACGGAAAAAAAAATCTTTTTTCATTGTCAAATTTTCTTGAATATTTGACCTACTTCACAGAAAAAATACTTTTACAGAGTCGGATTTTCTTGATTAATTTACCTGCAGTGTTGATTCAATCGGCTTAACAATGAAAACAACAATATGCATTCTAATAATATATATATATATATATATATATATATATATATATATATATATATATATATATATGCGAACAAGCATTTAACACATAAAACAGAAAAACTACAACGATTTATCATAAATGAATTGTGATAATAAAATAAATAGATAATGGGCGCCTTGGAAACTTTATAGAGTACATTGCAATGTTGCACTACAAAACGAAGCCAACCAGACTAAATTTAAAAACCGTACTGGAATAAATCATGCAACTGGTGTTGAAAGTTTCTTAATTTAATTGAAGTAACTTAAAAAATTAAAGTGCCAAATGAAAAAAAAATTTAATATCCTACACCCTTCCTTACAAAAAAATGTAAATTAATTAAATTTAGGGGGTAGCGAAAAAGTCCAAATTTGTTGCCAATTAATTGAAAATTAAAACGCAGCACAAAATTAAGCCTTAAAAAAAGTTTCTTCGGATTAAAATTTAAGTCGGCAGTTCACGAAACTCTTGGAAAACGACCACTGGGAAACCAGACTTGATTAGAAGATAAAATTAAAAAAAAAATTTGAATTCCTGGTCGAGCTACGGTGATGCATTAAAAAAAATTGAACAGCCTTACAGTACTCTTCTAGAACCAGACTGGAGATATGGATGGCGTCAGACATGGCGCTAGAGACAGCAAAACTGGCAGCTCAGCACTAAAATTATCTACTCGAGCGCCTGATTGGGGCCACTTGCAGATGGCCTTCGCTCCCTACCATAATCTTCGCAACTTGGTGAATTTTATTACTAAGATAGACTATGTTAAGCTGGTCTTGAAGTCTATAAATTTCTGGACACTGCTGTCAATTTTGAAGAAGGACCAAGAACTGACTTAAAAACCTTCTAAAATCCCTATTCTTGTAAGCAAAGAGATAAAAACAAATGAATTTATTGTGCTGAGCACTTAAAGATAAACTATACTTTCAAAAAATGCCTTAGAAACCAAATAAACAAACATTAAAAATTATTCTTAGCATAAATAAACATATAGAAGGGTATCCTAACCTTGCACAACAAATAAACTAAATAAAATGTAACTGATATCAGGGACGATCCAACTAAAAACAATACAACTTACTTTTTTTATAAAATTAAAATTTTTAAGGTTAATTAAAATATTTGCAAATTTAGACAAACAATTCTGAACTATTAAAAAAAAAACATTAATCTGTAATACGTTTATATTACAGTTGTAAGACGTAACAAAATTTAACTAATTTTTTTTTTGTAAATTCGTTCAGCAGCAGCCCACTGTAAATAAAAATTGTAATTCGAAACCAAATATATTAGTGTAATATTACTTTAAAGTAAAAGCAAATAAACCGGAATAATATGTAAAATAATCCAGCTAGTGTGCAGTGTTGTGGAAAAATAAAACATATTACGCCACTGAAAGAACATGTGGAATGTTCGTGATGTGTAACATTTCAAAATGAAGTGTAGGTGTAAGGGTCGATGCTGATATATGTGAGTAAAACCTTGAGGTAAAGGTGAGACTAAGGAGAACTTAAGTAAAACCTGGGAATTTGTCGTTTGCATTGCACAGTCAGTAAATTGAGATAACTTATTGAGGTGGAGTGTTACAGCAATTTTCGCAAAAAAATAATTTCTCTTCATACACCGACTTGCGAATGAAGCTAAAATGTATATAATTTTCCGTTTTCAATGCACAACATTTACATTATAGCGATTTGATAACGGTATTTAGTGCTTCATGAGTTGTATCTGTCTACGTTTGCTGATGCCTCATGTTTTCGGCCGACTGCAACCGTGCGGTGCCTAGTGTCGGCGTCGGCGGCGCGTACCGGGACTGTCTGAAACTTATATCAATATTAGATTTTTTGGCCTCGTTTTGCGACCTCTTAGCCTTTTACTGCTTAGCTTATGTTCTCTTGTTTTCCCCTTCTCATCAAATAACGGAAGTGTTGCCAACATCTATTTTAGGCAATATAAAATGAAGTAACGTTCACGAGCTCCAATCTATTCAAAATCACGTCAACATCAAGAAATTCAAACGAATAAATGACTGAATATTGACGGTAATAAGGCAACATACAAATATAAGACTACGAGTCATCACGGCGCATAACTCTGTAAATCACATTATTGAATATATAAACTTAATACAAGCAAGTCATTCAGGAAGAAACCTACACATGCCATATTTAAAGCCTTACAAGATGGCACCCGAAAACTTAATATTAGAAAATCACTAGAAAAATATGATTATACGCTAACTACACATGACGGCTGCTGCTTTTCACGCCATGGGAGAAACAAGTCCCCAACTCTCACCGATCCAGTTTTTTAGGCTGAATCAATCTGAGCCCATAAGGCCAAAATCTTACAATATTAATAAAAACAGTAATAATAACAATAATTCAATGTACAACGTTTTCAACCTGGATGCATCATTCAAGCAACAATCTAAAACTTCCAATAAGCCTGATACTTTAAAAACAAAAAATATGTGTTTAAACAAATTATGTGTATTTCACCAAAATATTAGAGGATTAACTAAAAAAACTGACGAATTATCCATATGTCTCAATAATATTCGTAGCGACCTAGGTCTGGACGTTCAAATCCTGTGTCTTACAGAAACATTTTTAACAGAACCGTGCAATAAACAAATTTCAATCCCCGGTTACTCTCTCCGCTCCAGTTACTGT